>SJYA01001822.1:5358889-5377128 GCA_006410615.1 Neotragus moschatus | reverse complement strand
AGAGATATTACTTTGCCGACTAAGGTCCGTCCAGTCAAAGCTATGGTTTTTCCAATAGTCATGTATGGATGCGAGAGTTGGACTGTGAAGAAGGCTGAGCGCTGAAGAACTGATGCTTTTGAACTGTGGTGTTAGAGAAGACTCTTGAGAGTCCCTTGGTCTCTCTCTCTCTCAAGGAGATCCAACCAGTCCATTCTGAAGGAGATCAACCCTGGAATTTCTTTGGCAGGAATGATGCTAAAGCTGAAACTCCAGTACTTTGGCCACCTCATGCGAAGAGTTGACTCATTGAAAAAGGCTCTGATGCTGGGAGGGATTGGGGGCAGGAGGAGGAGGGGATGACCGAGGATAACATGGCTGGATGGCATCACTGACTCGATGGGTGTGAGTCTGGGTGAACTCTGGGAGTTGGTGGTGGACAGGGAGGCCTGGCGTCCTGGGATTCATGGGGTTGCAAAGAGTCAGACACGACTGAGTGACTGAACTGAAACTGAACTGAACTGAGGGAGAACAGATAGTTAAGCACTTTGGGAAGGTCATGTACACACCGCTGTATTTAAAATGGATAACCAACACAGACCTACTGTATAGCACATGGAACTCTGCTCAGAGTTATGTGCCAGCCTGGATGGGAGGGAGGTTTGGGGGAGAACAAATATATGTATGGCTGAGTCCCTTCACTGTTCACCTGAAACTATCTACAACATTGTTAACTGGCTATACCCCAATACAAAAAAATATTTTTAAAGTTACAGAAAAAAAGAATAATGCAAAACAAACAAACAAAAAAAGACAACCTCATGAGGTAGGAAGAGTTATCTGCCCTTTCTGTTGGAAAGTGAAGTGAAGCTGGGATTCCACCCAGCACTAAGACAGTCACCCTCGCTGAGTGAGTGCTCAATCACAGAGCACCCTGGGAGGACCTAGGCTGCAGAGGTCTGCATCTAGACTGGTGGCTCTGAGGTGCTAGCAGGACCTCCAGGTGGTGCTGTGCAGTCAGAAGTTGAAAATGTAGGACTGCTAAGGAGAGGTCGGATAATTTATCCATTCAACAAATTATTTATTGTGAATGTATTTTGTGGCAGGCATAGTTTCAGACTGACTAAGTGAAATGAAGTGAAGTGAAGTGGCTCAGTCGTGTCCGACTCTTTGCAACCCGGTGGACTGTAGCCCACCCGGCTCCTCTGTCCACGGGATTCTCCAGGCAAGAATACTGGAGTGGGTTGCTATCCCCTTCTCCAGGGGATCTTCGTGACCCAGGGACTGAACCCATGTCTCCTACATTGCAGGCAGACGCTTTAATCTCTGAGCCACCAGGGATGCCATCCATCTTTTAGTCAAACTGACTAAAAGAGGCAAAATTCTCTATTCTCATGGAGCTAAAATTCCAGTGCGGGCAGTTAATAAATGAAATATATAGTAAGGTTAGACAGGGATAGGTTTCATAGAGTAAATCAAAGAAGAGAGAATGAATTTGGAGAATTAGGGAATGGGGGCGGGGAGGGGGTTGATGCAAATGGACTTCCCAGGTAGCGCTAGTGGTAAAGAACCGCTAGTGGTAAAGAACCTGCCTGCCAATGTGAGAGACATAAGAGATGCGAGTTTGATCCCTGGGTCGGGAAGATCCCCTGGAGAAGGAAGTGGCAATCCACTGCAGTATTCTTGCCTGGGCAATCTCATGGACAGAGGAGCCTGGAGGGCTACAGTCCATGGGTCGCAAAGAGTTGGACACAGCTGAACTGACTGAGCATGCAAGCACGCACAATGATGCAGATATACTTAGTATGGTCAGAGAAGACCTCAGTCAGAGGGCATCTGTGTAAAACCTGAAGTTAAGTGAGGTAATAAGCCATGCAGCTATCCAGGAAAGAACATTCTGGATGAGGGGGAAAGCAATGCAAAGACTCATGGTAAGAAGGTAGTTGGCATATTTGAGAAACAACAGGAGGCCATGTGGCTGGATGAGAGTACACAGAGGACAAGTATGTCAAAGATGAAGCTGGAGAGGGGCAGGAGGTGTAGATTATATACAACCTTTCATGCTCAGGGCAGTGGGGAAGGTTCTGAGCAGACCAGTTACAAATGATCTGACATATTTAAAAAGAACCACTCTGGCCACTTCATGGATGATGAAATGTAGTGTGATGAGAGAGAAACAGGGAGATGACTTAGGAGCCAATTCAGTAGTAGCCAAATTCAGTATCCAATTTCAGACAAAAAGTGATTGGAACAGAATGGCTACTGGATATGGTGAGAGGTACTCAGATTCTGGATACATCTTGATATAATGGGATTTGGGAGTCTTCAGAAGACTTTGAGACCATCCTTCAAGGATCTCCCTGAGAGCCCCAACCCCAAAAACCTTTCCTGGGGAGCTGGACCTAAGATGGCAGAGGAATAGGACAGGAAGATGGCTTTCTCCCCAACAAATCCATCAAAAGATCATTTGAATGCCAAGCAGCTTCTACAGAACAATGCCTGAACACTGGCGGAGGTCATCAGGCACCCAGAAAGATGGCCCATTCTCTTCAAAAGGAGGTAGGACAAAATATAAAAGACAAAAAGAGAGACAAATGAGTTAGGGATGGAGATCCACCCTGGGAAGGGAGTTATGAAGGAGAGGTTTTCCAAACACCAGGAAACCCTGTCACCAATGGGTCTGTGGGGAGTTTTGGAATCTCAGAGGGCAACATAACTGGGAGGAAAGAAAAAAAAAAAAAACCCACAGAAAAAGCGCCTAATCACAACTTCCAACAGAGCCTTGGTCTGCCACCATCGAGCAGAGGCTGGACAGGGAGGTGTGGGTTGCATGCTTAGGGTAAGGACTGGGCCTGAATGCCCTGAGAACAATCTGAGGGAGCTAACGGTGAGATAGCAACCCAAACTGTGGGATAGCCAGAGAGAGAAAAAAGAGAGAACTTTCTTGCGAAAAGCTCTAATCTAAGGCGCAGCCTGGCCCACTCACAAAACAAAGGATTGAGCGAATACCAAAGGAGAGCTAGCCTGCTGCAGACTGGCCCCCTCCCACAACTGGAGGCAGAGAGGAGGTGGGCTACAGCCAGAGCCGGAAGCCAAGAGGCAATCTCGGCCCCAGAGATGGCATCCACCACCAAACTGTGAGCAGGCTCCCAGTTGCTAACCAAGTCTTCCTGGGATCCTGGATGGTTGACATCTGCCAGGAGAGTTGCAGCCTGAGATCAGCTCCTCAGAGGAGACACACAGCACACCTGAGATGGCATTCTTGTGGCACACCCGGGAAACCAAAGGGCCAGGACTGGGGAGGTGATTAAGATGCACGGTCCACCTGGGCCAGTGCACTTGCCAAGCACCTGCTTGCCTGAGCTGCTTGGACCTGGGAAGGGCACAAAACGCATGCCCAACTGAGTCTGTGCCTTTGTGGAGTACCCAAGAACTTGAACCTGAGCAGCTTAGACCCTGGAAGTGCATGAAATGCAAGGCCTGCTTTGGACAGCACCCCTGCAGAGCAACCTGGAGCTTGAGCAGTGTAGCCCAGGAAAGCACATGCAGCCTGTGAGCTGGGGCAAGCCCAGTGTGGTTCATACACTATGAGCACTCCTCACATGCATCAGTGATATTTGCTTGCAGTGTCCTCCCTCCCCACAACACAACTGAACAAGTGAGCCTAAATAAGTTACCACCTTCACCCACATTTGTCAGGGAGGAAATCAGACCCTGAAGAGATTTGTAAACAGAGGAAGCCAAAATAAACAAAGAAGGGGGAACCGCTCTGGAAGTGGCAGGTGCAAGAGATTAAAATCCTGTCGTTAACACTGACTAAGCATTGAAGAGGAGAAGGCAATGGCACCCCACCCCAGTACTCTTGCCTGGAAAATCCCATGGACAGAGGAGCCCGGTAGGCTGCAGTTCGCAGGGTCGCTAAGAGTCGGACACAACTGAGCGACTTCACTTTCAGTTTTCACTTTCATGCATTGGAGAAGGAATGGCAACCCACACCAGTGTTCTTGCCTGGAGAATCCCAGGGGCGGCGGAGCCTGGTGGGCAGCTGTCTCTGGGGTCGCACAGAGTCAGACACGACTGAAGCGACTTGGCAGCAGCAGCAGCAAGCATTGAAAGGGGACTATAGATCTTGAGAAGAAGTATAAGCTGAAACAAGGAACTATCTGAAACTGAACTGACCCCACACTTCCCTCAATAGCTCCAGAGAAATTTCTAGCTATATTTTTATTATTATCATTTACAATTTTTTAAAATTTTTTATTTTTAAGTTCCTTATTTTTCCTTTAATTTTCATTTTTATAACCTACAATTACCTTGCAAAAAAAAAAACCTATTTTAAAGCAAATTTCATATACATATTTTTATAATTTTGTGATTGATTTTGTTTTGCATTTTTAATATTACATTTTTGAGAGTCTAACCTCTACTCTAGATTTTTAATCTTTGCTTTTTGGGAGGCCTGGCGTGCTGCAATTCATGGGGTCGTAAAGAGTCAGACAAGACTGAGCAACTGAAATTGAAAGGAAAGGAAAGTGAAGTCGCTCAGTCGTGTCCAACTCTTTGTGACCCCATGGACTGTAGCCTATCAGGCTCCTCTGTCCATGGGATTTTTGAGGCAAGAGTGCTGGAGTGGATTGCCATTTCCTTCTCTAGAGCAACTGAACTGAACTGATCAATTTTGTACCTTTAAGAATCTAATCTTCAGTACCCATTTTTACTTCAGGGTGTGATTAATGGCTTGATTGCTCTCTCCCCTTTGGACTCTCCCTTTTCTCCCCCAAGTTACCTNTTGAGGCAAGAGTGCTGGAGTGGATTGCCATTTCCTTCTCTAGAGCAACTGAACTGAACTGATCAATTTTGTACCTTTAAGAATCTAATCTTCAGTACCCATTTTTACTTCAGGGTGTGATTAATGGCTTGATTGCTCTCTCCCCTTTGGACTCTCCCTTTTCTCCCCCAAGTTACCTCTATTGCCTTCCTCCCCTTCTATCCTCTATTTAACTCTGTGAATCTCTCTGGGTGTTCCAGGATGTAGAGAACACTTCAGTTCAGTTCAGTTCAGTCGCTCAGTCGTGTCNCAGCTGAGGAAACTCTCAGCAGTGATGAGCATCAAAAATGGATCTCCTTTTGTTCCTATCCATTCAGTGTGTTTATTTTCAAGATCGCATTTGTGAAAAGCATTTAAACAGCACCATTTAGAAGAAAACAGAAGTCACCAGATGGAAAAAATAGAATAAAAGACATGCACACACACAAAATTCTCCAAGCAATATAGGCAGGGCAGCAGGAGTTACTGTGGCCCTGCTGTTGGAATAATGCAGCTGTGTTGGAAAAGCTGCCTGCTCTTGACAGCCTAGAATTTTCAAAAGAGAACTGAACAGAGGTCAACAGAATTCCATGCTGTAATTTGCTTCTTAAGAAGTTTTGGCAAACCTTCCTTCTCCTTTCCTCTGGTAAAGACAGAAAAATAGTTGCTAGGTTGACCCTATATTGAACTATAAAGTACAGGCAACTTTTTTTTGGAATAATGCCTTCAGCTTGGCCCATATCTAATTTTGACAGGCCAACTACAAAGCCAGATGGACAGGAGAGCAAGAAAGATGGCAAATACTTCTAAGGCTGACAGACATCACCTCCCATCCCTTCAAGAAATCAAGAGAACCAACCTGATTTCCCTCTCTTTCCCATGCCGCCACCAAATGCAACACAATTTTGCCTCCAGTTGTTGCTCTTCAGTTGCTAAGTAATGTCCGACTCTGCAACCCTGTGGACTGCAGCACCCCAGGCTTCTCTGTCCTTCACTATATCCTGGAGTTTGCTCAAACCCATGTCCATTGAGTTAGTGATGCCATCCAACCATCCTCTGTTGTTCCCTTCTACTCCTGCCTTCAATCTTTCCCAGCATCAGGGTCTTTTCCAATGAGTTGGCTCTTCGCACCAAGTGACCAAAGTATTGGAGCTTCAGCTTCAGTATCAGTCCTTCCAATGAATATTCAGGGTTGATTTTCTTTAGGATGAACTGGTTTGATCCCCTTGCTATCCAAGGGACTCCCAAGAATCTTCTCTAGCACCACAATGTGAAAAACTTCAGCAGTACCCCAACGGTGGCAGAATGACTGACTTCCATTCACAAGTAGGCTCTAGTCATTGCCTGTTCCCTGCTTTTCTATCTCCCAGTGGTGAACACAGGGAGGAGAAAGATGGCAGTGGGAGAAAGTGCTTCAGTCAGGATGGTGCTCTGAGTCCTGTGAGGAGGAATCTTAACATTAACTTTTTCTGACCTTTCCTGGGCTCCCAGCCCTCACAGACATCCATGCTGGATATAAAGTGTTGGCATGCCCCCATGTGCCCAGAAGAAGGAATCTGGTCACAGACAGCCATAGCAGGAATTATGTAGCATGCTGGCCCTGGCAACAGGAGGGGAATATTGGCCACATAGTCAGGTACACCCCGCCCTACAATTTATCGACTGTATGACACTCATACCTAATTCATTCAACCTCTCTGCACCTCATCTCTGCATCTGTAAATAGTAGCTCCTACCACAGATAGTTAACATGGGAAAGAATATAAAATGTTAATGCCTAACACATCATAAGCTCTCTATAAATGGCAGCTTCTATTACTGCTGTGGGAATATGGCTATGGTTTCTAACACTGTGAACAAGTATGGGTGAATAACAGCTGTTTCCACAATTATCATTTTTAAGGTTGTTAACATGATTGTAGCTGTGTATCTTAGAGCAATAATGATTATGAGAGAACCCAACTGGGATTTCACATTAAGAAAGCCATCACATTAAGGGAAAAAATGGCATATCAGGTACTGGGTGGACAGTTAGGACAGCCGGAGAGCATGTGGAAAGTTACCAGAAGGTCCAGCTGTGATCAAGAGGGCTTCCCAGGGGCAGAGCTCATTTGGCCTGACAAGGACACAGGAGCCAGAGGAAAAGGCAGGCTCTGACAGACAGAACTCTGTGGGCCCTGGAGCAGAACCCACACACACAGGCTTCATTAACCACAAAGTCATGAGAAAGGTTTTATAGAGGCTGAGACTCTCTGAGCAGAAAAGAGATTAAAGACCAGGAAAGGCCATCTCTGTTTCTGAGTATCCTTGCCAGGCCAGGCCTCCCTGAGCCCAGCCATGATACAAAGCCCCCTGTGGACTGGTCCCCAAACCACCACAGCTCGTGTCTCTAAAGCCTTAATCTGAACTCATTCAGTAGTGGGCTTCCCAGGTGGCACTAGTTGTAAAGAACCCTGCCTGCCAATGCAGGAGATGTGGGTTTGATCCCTGGATTGGGAAGATACCTTGCAGGAGGGCTTGGCAAGCCTGGAGGGCTATCATGGGGTAGTGGGGTCACAAAGAGTCAGACATAACTGAAGCTACTTAGCACACATTCAATAATATCAAGCACTTCCCACCCTTTCGTATATACAGGATAGCAATACATGGCTGCAAAATGCCAAAACTGCCTTAGTGAGAAAATTCCAGAAACAAAGAAGATATATTCTTTAAGGAAAGGGATAAAATAAACAGAGATTTTGGTGGGGCTAAAGATCGTGTGTGAAGAGGTGCACAGAAGAATTTCCTGGGTGACAGTTTGACTTATAATAAACTGGCTGAAAGTTCCAAAAACCCTTGGAATTTCCTGAGTGATGAGTGATAAAAGTGTCATGATATTTATAACAAACCCTTTTCAATCACACCTGAGTTTATGTTTATAAGGGGCTTTTGGAAAGCACATAAGGATGGGGGCTGATTGCCAGGAATCAGTCCCATCCCTGACCTCCAGGGAAGGAAGAAGGGCTGAAGATTGAGTTCAGTTGCCAATGGCCAATGATGTATTTAACCAGTCATGCTAATATAATCAAGCCTCCATAAAAACCCAAAAGGACCTGGTTGGGAGAGCCTCCAGATTGGTGGATATGCAGAGATTCAGGGAGGGTGGCAAGCTAAGACAGCACGGAAACTGCCCTCTCCTCACACCTTGCGCTATGCATCTCTCCCATCTGGATGTTCCTAAATTATATCTGCTTGTAAATAAACTGGTAATCCACTAAGGAAAATGTTTCTATGATTTCTGTGAAATTCTCTAGCAAATTAACCAAGTGGGGTCATGGAAACCTCAGATCTAGAGGCTATTAGGACCAGAAGTGACAATCTTGGATTCACATCTAAAGTGGGGGTGGGCAGTCTTGTGGAACTGAGCCGTTAACCTAGCGGATCTAATGTCATCTCCAGGTAGATAGTGTGAATACTGTGTTAAAGTGTAGGACACCCAGCTTGTGTCAGAGAATTGCTTTGTGCAGAGTAAAATAAAATCCACACATTGGAATTGCTATCACAATCCTACCTGAGGAAATTTTTCATAACACACTGAATGGCAGTGAGCTCCAAAGAGCATCAGACCTGGGGTGGAGGTGGAATGCCTAAAGTTGAAAAATATTTTGCACCTAAGGATATTCTGATATACATTTATCTCCCCAGGAGCTAGAAAGCAATGAGAGAGAGGCCTTTTCTACCAGAGAGAAGTCCAAGAGGTAGGAAAGCAACCTCCTTGTCAAGGAGGTTGACAAAACCAAACCAAAGTCAGCCTAAAGAATTCAGGGAGCTGAATAAGTGTAGTGGGCTACAAGTCTGTAGTAAGGACCCTAAGGGAAAGGCGAGAGGGCAGCAGGAGAGGACCCATCATGCCATAAACCCTAGGCATACAGTGGGAGTTGTATCACAGTAGAATGGAAGCCTTTCTCACTTCCATTCTAATTTTCTTCCTTAGTATTAGACTGATTTTGTGGTGGGTGGCAAAGTGCCCAAATGAAAAAGTCTGTTTCCCAACCTGACCTTCAGATAAGGATGGCCACATAATTAAACTCTGGCCAGTGGTACAACTGTGGTAACTTATCCACAGACATAAGTTATTGAATCAGACATTTGGGGAAGCTCCTTAAAAGAGCAAGTGACTCAACTGGGATGCCCTTTGGCATTTCCTCCTTCCTTCTTGCTAACTGGAATTCAGATATGATGATAGGAACCGCAGAGGTCCTTGTGGGACTATGATGCAACCCTAATAATGAGAGTGCAAAAAGATATAAAAAAATGTCTGAGATGATGATGTCCACCTACAGATTTATTTTACATGAGAGAAAAATAAAACCCTACTGCTTGTTATTTCAGGCCTCTGTCACTATGACAGTATGATGGCCAGCTTCCAAATTGGCTCCCAGTGATCATCACATCCTGGTATTTGTGCTCTTGTCTAGTCCTTTCCCACACTGAATAGAACTGACCTGTGTAACCAACAGGATATTGAGGAAATGATGGTGTGTGACCTCTAAGGCTGTGTCCTAAAAGACATGATAGATCCTGCCTTGCTTTCTCCTGGATCACTCACTCTTTGGGAAGTCAACAGCCAAGTGTTGAGAGCATTCAAACAGCCTATGGATAAGTCCATGTGGCAAAGAACTGAGGTCCCCCACCAACAGTCAGGGGCTTCCCTGATAAACTCAGTTGGTAAAGAATCAGCCTGCAATGCAGGAGATCCTGATTTGACTCCTGGGTTGGGAAGATCCACTGGAGAAGGGATGGGCTACCCACTCCAGTAATTCTTGGGTTTCCCTGATGGCTCACCTGGTAAAGAATCTGCCTGCAATGTGGGAGACCTGGTTTGATCCCTGGTTTGGGAAGATCCCCTGGAGAAGGGAAAGGCTACCCACTCCAGTATTCTGGCCTGGAGAATTCCATGGACTGTATAGTCCACGGGGTCACAAAAGAGTCAGAGTCGCAAAAGCATCAGACACAACTGAGCAACTTTCACACACTCACACCAACAGTCAGCATCAACTTGCCAGCTATGCAGATGACTTCTTAGAAGAAGATTCTCTACTTCAAGCCTTTCAGATGACCGAAGTCCTAGCTGACATCCTGATTGCAATCTCAGTGAAGACCTCAAGTGAAAACCACCACATGAGCTGCTCCTGAATTGCTGACCCATATAAACTGTGAGATAATCAATGGTTGTTATTCTTTTAAGACACCAAATTTGTTACACAGCAATAGATAATACACATACACATTGAATTCCTAACTGATACAAAACCTAAAGGATCAACTTGACATGGCCACATCTTGGATAATCCATATCCTCCAACCTGCTGAACTCCCATCCTCAGAAGCACAGCTCCCTTCTCCTCTTGTCACCTCCTCCTGAACACATGAGAAGCACTCAGCACCCTCCTATGTGTTAGACATGGATTGATCACTGCTGCTGTCATCGAGGAATCAAGTTTACTTTGTTTCACTTGAAGAGTGATGTCTACCAGCTCTTTTTCCTCCCATTTTGTGCAGACACAGGAATTCTCACTTCCACACCAGCTCACCCCAAGGTATCTACAGTCCCACCATCTATTATAGAGTGGACCTACCAGTATCCTTAGCCATTGAATGTGGGGTACCCATGTGAATTAGTGGATATCTGAGACAAGTTTGGGCGAACAGAGAGGAGGCCCTCAGCCAATGCCTCTGATGGGCCCTTTTCAGTAAACAATAAGACTTGCTCACAAAAACTGGCTCCCTCGGGTCTCTTTCTGGTGTTTCTACTCCAGTTATTCTCTCCAAAGCCATGGAAGATCTATCCAATCTGAGGGGTCAGAAATGTGCTCAGATGATGCTTAAAAACTCTTCTTATGCTAAGAACTTTGAAAATGAGACCAGAAATGTGCTGCAGCTTCCATTCTGATTCTATAAGGGATCTTGTCCCTTCAGAGAAGGAGATAACTTCTCTAATTGTCTTTTGATCATGGAAAGAAAGTTCTTAGAATGGAAGTGAAAAAAAAAAAGATGAGTTCAAGACAGGCTAGGGGAGAACATCGATTAAGATGTTGAACATAAACTACATGGCAGGGTTCTCCAGAGAAACAGAACTAAAAGGATGAAATCTGTTGTAAGGAATTAGTTCACACAATTATGGAGGCTGAGAAGTCTCATAATCTGTCATCTGCAACCTGGAGACCCAGGAAATTCCAGTCTGAGTTTAAAGGCCTAAGAAAAAGGACCACAGATAGTCTAAGTTCCAGTTCAAGGGCAGGAGAAGATGGACACTTTAGCTCAGCAGTCAGTCAGAAAGACAGAAATCAACCTTCCTCCTCCTTCTTGTCCTATAAAGGCCTTGAACAGGTTGAAGGATATCCATCGATTCTGGGAGGGCAAACTGCTTTACCCAGTCCACCAAATTCAAATGGTAATCTCTTACCAAAATACCCTCACAGACATACCCAGAAATAATGTTTAACTAGATACCTGGGTATCCCATGACACATTCAAGTGGATGCATAAAATTAACTACTACATTAAGAAAAGCTTATTTATGTCACTCCCTGCTTCATACTCAATGCTCTGGCGACAAGAACCTCTGTATATGTGCTATGTTGTTTTCTCCCTTTTTCCATGATTCTCTGCCCAAAACAGTCTTTTCTCAACTTCATCTCTGGCTAAATCTTACTCATATTTTAAAACTCAACCTAAGGAACTTTTGGGGGTATGTTAAGAGCAACGATGGACACTTCCATAATACCCTTGCTCCTACCCACTACACATGGCTCCCACGACACTCTGTGAACGGATCAATGGTCTTACATCACTGACTCTGTACATCTGTATCTGAGTCCTTCTTAGGATAGGAGCTTTGTCTAAATCACTGTTTCCAGTCCTTATCTAGATTCTAGAACACTGTCAAGCAAATAGTGGTGCTCACCAAATGTGCACTGGGTGAAGAAATAATTGAANTCCCACGACACTCTGTGAACGGATCAATGGTCTTACATCACTGACTCTGTACATCTGTATCTGAGTCCTTCTTAGGATAGGAGCTTTGTCTAAATCACTGTTTCCAGTCCTTATCTAGATTCTAGAACACTGTCAAGCAAATAGTGGTGCTCACCAAATGTGCACTGGGTGAAGAAATAATTGAATAAGTGAGTGAATGTGTAATGTGCACTGGACAGTGGAACACAATCCTATCCATTCTTAGGTCACTGTCAATTTCATTTTCTTAATCTAGAGTCATTGTCCTCAAGCAACATGAGGTAGAGGGACTGCTTTCTAGCCCTGTGATTCCCTACTCTTAAAGCCAGTATTTGAACCACCACACTTAGGAGCAAGAATCCCATTTCACTTCATTTTTCTCACTCAAATAAATCTAGGTTCAATGACTTTCCAGAGTGGTGAGAAATTCAATCTCAGTCACATTTAGGGGTGTCAATGTATTATTTTCAAAATACTAAAACATGTAATTTTCATATAAATATACAAGGAATATGTATTAAAAGATTTCCATAATTTATTAATAAGGAAAGACAGGATGAAAAAAAGCTGATTCAAAGGAGGGCACAAGAGAATGAGTCTGTGATAAAGGAAATAGGGCAATAAGATTGCTAAATTAGATATAAAATTGGTTAATGCCCTACACAGCAACAAAACCATTACTCTTGAAGTTACCTTCTCTACCAAACAGAAGCACTTGCATCTCAATCAAGCAAAAACCATTCATCTTCTATTAGTTTCCTACAAGCAAACATCTAATTTTTAGAATCTAGGCAATAGCAACCATAAAGAGAAAGCTCAGCAAATTTACCTTCCTGTAGAGAAAGCAAGTGAACTCTAATCTGGACATAATTCTACCAATAAAGAGGTTAAAATGAGAAGCAGTTAAGGTGAAGTTAGGGGCTATATACTTAAAACAAATGTGGAAATGAAACTAAACTGGATTTTGACACAATGTGTATCTGTGGCAGGGGAGCAGTCCAGGCAATGTGAATAAAAACAATAGAGAGAGATTATAACAGGGATACCAGTGCCAATGAGTATGCAAGAAAAAAAGAGAAAGAGAGAGAAGAAACAAAAGATCTAGTGTTTTCAGATGGTGATCTGATAGAAAGACTAACCAATTATAGTGGGCAAATATCCAAAATGTGCCTTGATACAGTATTAACAAAGGGGTTTATTGGGAGTCTAGAATGTGTGTCCAAATCCTCCACTCTGGAATTCTCTGCTACATAAGAGAGAACTCAAAGTGTAAAACAAAGATTTCCACTCCTACCCCCTCACACTGTTCCTCCAAACCTAAAAGTCAGGGCCTGCAGCACAAACTAACAGCCCCCTTAACTCCTTGGGCCGGAAGGAGTAGGGAGCCAGAAGGCCCGCCTCTGGTGGAGAGTCTTGCCTGCATGTTCTTTCCTCACAAAAGTAGGAAGGGCAAGACCTCTGAAAACCAAAACTGTGGTGACAAAACTTGATCTCAACTGATAGAACTGAATGGACCTGAACTGAGTGGCTTAAACAACAGACATTTTCTCACAGTTCTGGAGGCTTTGTTGTTCAGTCACTAAGTCGTGTCCAACCCTTTGTGACCCCATGGACTACAGCACTCCAGGCTTCCCTGTCTTTCACTGTCTCCCAGAGTTTGCTCAAACTCATGCCCATTGAATCAGTGATGAGATCCAACCATCTCATCCTCTGTCACCCTCTTTTCCTCCTACCCTCAATCCCTCCCAGCATCAGGGTTTTTTCCAATGAGTCGACTCTTTGCATCAGGTGGCCAAAGTATTGGAGCTTCAGCATCAGCATTAGTCCTTCCAATGAATATTCAGGGTTGATTTCCTTTAGGATTGACTGGTTTGATCTCCTTACTATCCAAGGGACTCTCAGGAGTCTTCTCCAGCACCACAGTTCAAAGGTATCAAAAATTTGGTGCTCAGCCTTCTTTATGTTCCAACTCTCACATATGTACATGATACTGGGAAAACTATAGCTTTGACTATATGGACCTTTGTTGGCAAAGTAATGTCTCTGCTTTTTAACATGCTGTCTAGATTTGTCATAGCTTTTCTTCCAAGGAGCAAGCATCTTTTAATTTCATGGTTGCAGTCACCATCCACAGTGATTTTGGAGCCCAAGAAAATAAAGTCTGTCACTGTTTTGATTTTTTCCCCATCTATTTGCCATGACGTGATGGGACGAGAAGCCATGATCTTAGTTCTGGAAGCTGGAAAGCCTCAGATTCTGTTCATGGTGAGATCCTTCTCTCTGGCTAGGAGCTATCATCTGCCTTCTCACTGCACCCTCACATGGTGAAAAGAGGCAGCTCTGGTGTCTCTTCCTTTCCCTATAAAGGCACTAATCCCCATGGGGACCCTATCCTCATGACTTCACAGGAACCTAATTACCTCCCAAAGGGCCCAACACCAAATACCACATAGGATTCAACATATAAATTGTTGGAGGGAAACAAACATTCTATCCATAACAGCACCTAAAACTAAATGGTTTAATTAGAGGTTGTGATCCTGTACCACACTCAGAGATTACTAATGTTAACATTTTGATATCTAATCTGATACTGACTTTTTAAATTTCCCTGTTGTTGGGTACTTAGGAAGGTGGTTTCAATTTTACCTATTAAAAAATTCTGCAATGATTATTTTCTATGACAGATTCTCAAAGAACACAGAAGAACTATACAAAAAAGGTCTTAATGACCTGGATAACCACAATGGTGTAGTCACTCACTTAGAGTCAGACATTCTGGAGTGTGAAGTCAAGTGGGCCATAGGAAGTATTACAATGAACAAAGCTAATGGAGGTGATGAAATTCCAGCTGAGCTACTTAAAATCCTAAAATATGATGCTGTTANGTCTTAATGACCTGGATAACCACAATGGTGTAGTCACTCACTTAGAGTCAGACATTCTGGAGTGTGAAGTCAAGTGGGCCATAGGAAGTATTACAATGAACAAAGCTAATGGAGGTGATGAAATTCCAGCTGAGCTACTTAAAATCCTAAAATATGATGCTGTTAAAGTGCTGCACTCAATATCTGAGCAAATTTGGAAAACTCAGCAATGGCCACAGGACTGGAAAACATCAGTTTTCATTCCAATTTCAAAGAAAGACAATGCCAAATAATGTAACTACCATACAATTTCACTCATTTCACATGTTAGCAAGGCAATACTCAAAATCCTTCAAGCTAGGCTTCAACAGTATGTGAACCAAGAACTTAACAGATGTACAAGCTGAATTTAGAAAAGGCAGAAGAACCAGAGATCAAATTGCCAACATCCACTGGATCATGGAAAAGCAAGACAATTCCAGAAAAACATCTGCTTCATTGACTACACTAAAGCTTTTGACAGTGTGGATCACAACAAATTATAGAAAATTCTTCAAGAGATGGGAATACCAGACCACCTTATCTGTCTCCTGAGAAACCTGTATACAGGTCAAGAAGCAACAGTTAGAACTGGACATGGAACAATGAACTGGCTCCAAATTGAGAAAGGAGTACATCAAGGCTGTATATTGTCACCCTGTTTATGTAACTTATATGCAGAGTACATCATGCAAAATGCTGGGCTGGATGACTCACAAGCTGGAATCAAGATTTCTGGGAGAAATATCAGCAACTTTAGATATGCAGATAATATAACCCTAATGGCAGAAAACAAAAAGGGACTAAGGAGCCTCTTGATGAAGGTGAAAGAGGAGAGTGAAAAAACTGGCTAAAACTCAACATTCAAAAAAACTAAGATCATGGCATCTGGTCCCAACATTTCATGGCAAACAGATGAGGAAAAAATGGAAACAGTAGCAGATTTTATTTTCTTGGGCTCCAAAGTCACTGCAGACAGTGACTGTAGCCATGAAATTTAAAAATGCTTGCTTCTTGGAAGAAAAGCTATGACAAGCCTAGAGAGCATATTAAAAAGCAGAGACATTACTTTGTCAACAAAGGTCCATATAGGCAAAGCTATGGTTTTCCCAGTAGCCATGTACAGATGTGAGAATTGGACCATAAAGAAGGCTGAGCGCCAAAGAACTGATGTACTCAAACTGTGGTGCTAGAGAAGACTCTTGAGAATCACTTGGACTGCAAGGAGATCAAAGCAGCCAATCCTAAAGGAAATCAACCCTGAATATTCTTTGGAAGGATTGATGCTGAAGCTGAAGCTCCAATACTTTGGCCAACTGATGAGAAGAGCCAGCTCGTTGGAAAAGATCCTGATGCTGGGAAAGATTGAGGGAAGGAGGAGAAGGGGACGACAGAGGATAAGATGGTTGGATCTCATCACTGACTCAATGGGCGTGAGTTTGAGCAAACTCTGGGAGAGAGTGAAGGACAGGGAGATAGTGAAGGACCAGGAAGCCTGGTATGCTGCAATTCTCAGGGTTGCAAAGAGTCGGATATGACTTAGCAACTGAACAACAACAAAATGTATGTTTTCCAAGGCTCTTGAAACATGTTGCCAAATGACTTTCCAGCATTTTTGGCTGGTATTCATAAGGCCATCTGAGCACAACTCACTCTGCTGCAGAATTATTTTTTATTTGTAGAAAACCAGCACATGTGTATGATAAAGTATTCAATTAGTGCAAGAATGTGTTTACACTCTTGCTGCCGACTTTGAATCCGTTTTTCCAAAAGAAGGGATAGAAGGAGGAAGGGAAGGTTAATCATGTTCCACATATTTTCCTTAAATCCCTCTTAGCCTTTGCAACTGTTTCCACTAACATTCTCCAATTCTGTGCCTTTAGAGGCTAGGTTAGGATAATGATTCTCATTATATTCTAAGGTTGGCCTTCCTTCTGATTAATCTCTGGAGTTTGCTGAATCTTTGCTTTTGCTTTTCAAATGCAGTTAAAAACTCCTTTCTACCACATTTTTTCCTATTTTAACAGGATTTGACATCCCTCTATGCATCAGTTGTGGTTGAGAAATTAGAAAAAAGGATACTTAGCATTTGTAAACCCCACTAGATCTCTGGCTGCTGAAATAATCTGCTATATTTTCTTCAAACAACATGACTAGGGCCATCATGAGAATATACTTACAGTGAGACAGTCTCCTTTGACTTTAGCAAGAGTTTGCCCTTTAAAGTCTGACCGCAAGAGAGATGATCCATCTTCACTCTAGACTAGATCTCTGGGCTGGACAGAGGAGATACAGGCCTTATGTTGGTGCCCCATGAGTGCTGCATAATTGAAGGAAGGGCCACAGGGAGCACAGGTGTTCTAAACTGATCAAGGCAAGAATTGTCCACCTTCATAGCACAGCACTTGTCCTGCCTGTCAAGGACCACCCTCCTTGAACCCTCATCCTCCTGAACCCCCCTGAATTCACCCTCCTGAACCCTCAGCTGGTTACAGTAGAAGAGAAAAACAAACAACCCCACATGGATTCATTATAATCCTGCTATGTAGGTCAGATCAATTCAGTTTGGATAACAGATTCCCCAATACCCACTCTGGGGTCACAGAGATGAATCCAACCCAAAAACTTCCCTGGAGAGGACACACACTGTGATAGGGTTCCTTCTAAAGCTCTTCCCTTTGAATCATAGCTGGCATTGTACAAAGCCATGTCCTGTGGCAAGAAATAGGCTTCATGTAATGGCGCAGTTTCTGTAAGAGGTAGTCCTTGTAGGGAGAATACATCAGGCTGTGCAAATTTCCCTGTGATAACTTAAACAACTAGCTCCAGATGAAGAAGTAAGTGAGGAGTGGACAGGGTCCTCCTCTGCTCCTGTCCCAGCTCTTTACTGCTGGCTTTCTTCTCTGACAGCTAAGTCCCAGAGTCCCCACGCTGTGCTATAGTGCTGCCTCCGGCCTGTCTGCCTATCCACAATAGCTCTATCTTTTTTTCCTTCTCCACATCAAAACCCTTGGCCAGAGTCTCAGCCCCACCCTGCCCCTCTAGACTTCTCAGTTTCACACCTCATTCTGTGACCTATATCTCTATTTGGTCTCTAAAACCATTAAAACCCATAACCTAAGACTTTCTTTCTCACTTACCAAAGATATAATAAGGCTGTTGGCTCCATGACGCTACTCAGATTTGTAACACATGAAAGAAAGTCATCAAATCACACTTCCATTTCTCAATTTTCCGTAGACTTCATATATCTGGCAATAAGTTTTCAAGTACTATGTTTTCCATGGATCTATCTGTCATGCCATTGAGATTCGACTGTGCAAAGTAAGACTTCATTACTAACATATTGATTTTTTAAAGTGTTTTCATTTTTATCCTCAATTTGTAGCCAAATTCTCATTTGTCAACAATTTCTTATATGTCTTAACACAATTACATTTAGGTCTCATGCCAATAAGTTCAGGCTAATTTGCATCATCAAATGATACCATATTTTCATGGTAAACAGCCTATCTTTAGGTTTAACTACAAATATTTCCATTTTATGAAAG
>SJYA01001822.1:5296109-5341468 GCA_006410615.1 Neotragus moschatus | reverse complement strand
TGCACAGTTAGTGGGGTAATGACCCAGATTCTGACCACCTCAGAATGGTCGTGATGGCCATATGTTCCCTCCACCGGGCAGATTTATCATTCCTGAGGGTGCCTGAGGCAATAACAACTAATAACAAGGTTTCAAATGAATGAAATCCCATGCAGCCACTTCTGACTCATTTCACACGCCACTGCACCGATATGGCTGGGCTTGTATGGGGCTCAGCAGTCACTGAGAGGCGGGCTCTGGGATCAAGGCTCACATTCACAAGGCACAGCGTGGACTGAGGCGGTGAACGTACTAGACTGAGGCACCGATGACCAGCTGCAGGAGCGCTGCCATCTGACGGCTCAGGTGAGCTTCCCTCTAGGATGTGCTCTCAGTTGGAGGGAACAGCCTCATTCAAAGTCATGACCCCTCCCCAGACAACCCACATCCAGCGATGGATGCAGGGAGCAAGCCTGGGCCTCCTCCCTTTATACAGAACAACTTGAAGGGGCCGTTCCAGCTCCAGGGCCTCCCGTGGGACTGGCTGACCTCTGTCACATCTGCATGGCACTTCAGCTCCCTCTTCCCACCCTGCCGTCTTCATACCCCCATAGGTGTTCGTCCCAAGAGTACTCCCAGTGCACGTACGTCTCTGCCTGTGAGTCTGCTTCCCAGAGAACCGGATCCACGACAGATACCCTAGGTGACTTGGTTCCAGTGCAAACAAACCAGATGGTATTAAAACAGTTTCAGAGACTGTACCGATCTGAAGGAAGTTGGTCAGCCACGGAACCAGGTAAAGTAGTTAGTGGCAGTGCTCACTCATGCTCTGTGCTGGGAGAAGGAACCTTGCCAGTGCCTTGCCAGCTCTGTTCCACCTGGAAGGGCACTTCCTCCTAGGGAAATGGATGTGTAGGGCTGCTGAGATTTGGCGCCATTAAATGAACCCACATCCCGTAACTAAATCCTCTCTCCTCATTCTCATCCTGAGCAATAGATACTGGGATTCTTATCTGCCTTTCTGTGCACCCGAAGACAGAGAAAGCCTGAATGTGCAGTCCGTCTGGCAGTTACAATTTCTTATTTTCATCAGCACATTGACATTTAGGCTTGGAGTTTGTCTCTGCAAACTCCATCAGCCTGAGTGGACTTATTGGTACTGAGACAGAGGAAAGCACATATGTGGAAGCCCAGAAGGCAGATCCTAAAACTTGGATGATGGTCAATCCACCATGGCAATGATCTTCTGGGGGTGTCTCAGTGGACAGACACTCCACTGCTTCTTATGAAACTTAGCCTAGACTTTGAAATGTCTATAGACGTAACTCAGTGGGAACACAGAGACAGTTCAGCTTTCCCAGTGTAGCCCCTTCTCAGACCAAACTCACTAGGAAACAGACCTCTTTTATCTTTAATGTCAGGGAGATGACTGATGAAAGGTTAAAGAGCTTTGTCACAAGCAAAGAAAAGGAAAAAATTCGAAAGTGAGCAAGTCCAGCAACTTTCCCGGGAGTGAGCAAGGACCAAGGCCCTCCTTGAGGAGATACTGTTGACATATTAATGCCAGAATTTCTATAAATAATCCTCTTCGAATAAAGGAGACCGTTATTCTGGTAACTGCTTTCTGACTTCACTTTAAAGTTACAACAGAAAAGTGATGATATTATAAGCAAATAGCCAGTCAAAATCATATCTGCCCAGCTTCCTTAATACTATGGAGAACATCCACTCAGCTTCCAGCTCCTCAGAGCAGGAGGTCAGATTATTGCCTTCCAGTTCTTGTCATTGAAAATGGGATTNCTTCACTTTAAAGTTACAACAGAAAAGTGATGATATTATAAGCAAATAGCCAGTCAAAATCATATCTGCCCAGCTTCCTTAATACTATGGAGAACATCCACTCAGCTTCCAGCTCCTCAGAGCAGGAGGTCAGATTATTGCCTTCCAGTTCTTGTCATTGAAAATGGGATTCTGATGGGCATTTCCTTTCTCTCACAATCTGGCGTTTCTCGGCAGGGAGAGGGTATTCTCCAAATCTCTTGTGAAAACTGACTTCAAAATGGGGTGGGGATCTCTCTCTCACCTCTGCACCATCTCTCTCTCCTCCCTAACTTCTCTCTTCAGCCCTGTACTACATCCCATTCCTCTGTGAAGCGTAGGTCCCCAGAGGTCTACCAGAGAACATGCGTAGCCTCTGGTCACTTGCTCAGTTGAGGGGACTTCCTCCAGGATAGATGTCTGTGTCATCTGGGCCTGGGGACATTAAGGTTGAGTACCAGCAAAGACTGTCTCAGAGTGGTAGTGCTGGTGGAGAGCTCCAGCTGTCTCCCTAAACCCCTCTCTTGCTCTTTAGGTAAATGAGGCTCAGAAAGTGTCATGAGCAGAGTCCAGAATGGATTCCTAGACCAGGGCCCCTTCCACCAGGACATTTGCGGAGCTGTTTCATTCATGCACAGATCAATCCCACATCAAGGCAACCACTTGGTCCACAAATGTTCACCAGGCCTCTACTGTGGGTAAGCACAGATCTGGGATCACTAAATGGAGCAGGAATAAGGGCCGGTGCTGAATTCATTTATTAGTCTTTACAGTTTTCTTATATGTGGAATCTTTGGGATTTTCTATATATAGTTCATGTCATCTGTGAACAGAGATCATTTTACTTCTTCATTTCCAATTTGGATTAACTTTCTTTTTCTTGCCTTATTGTTCTAGCTCGGAGTAGGGAGGGCTTTTAAGGGCTCTGCTTGTGGCTCTACAGGGCTGTCTTCCTCCCTTCTTCAAATCCCCTGTATGCTAAATTAACTCTCTTAGCTTAATTGACTTGCCCAAGGTCATAGCTAATATTCAGTTAAGGCAGGCATTAGTCTGAGACCTATTCAACCACAGATTGCCTGGGCTCTTCCCACCTTCTCTTGAGCTAAGAAATCTATCATTATCAAAATGACATTTTTGAACAGGTAACACCCATCAACATCTCAACATAGATGCCTTTTGGAAAGGGAATTTCAAAATTGGGCCTGTATTGACTCTGGGAAAGCAGAGAATGAGTTAGAACTGGATCCAGGAGGAAATGGGGCCTCTGGAGAGCAAAGAAAAGGCAGAGGAGGTCCTTAGGTAAAGGTGGAGTAAAGAGGAATAGGGTTGATGGAAGGCTGTGTAAATTCTGATTGAGGTGGCTTCCTATTTTCCAAACTCTCATCCATAGGGTATCAACAGCGTGATTTTTGTAAATTTCTAAAATTAAATATATTTTTAAAGGAAACCTTATATCTCTACTCTAAATCCCTACCAGAATCATTTGCCATAAACAGAATTTAACTGTAGAAAATAAACACAAAGAAAGTAATATCATATTGTTAAATTTTAACTGAATAGTCTGCCAGAAGATGCCAGCCTGGGGCTTATTTTCTCTGTTAAAGAGACAGATTAGCATGCGTTAAGGAGGTGTGGAAAACTACCACCAAGCTAAATTTCTCCTTGAAACAATTAGAAAAATCAGGAAACCATTAAAAAGGGAATAACTTGCTCATGCTCTAATTCAAAGTTATTTTATGTTGGGATGATGTCCCATCTAAAATTACCTCCCATACTCCAGTGAAACATATCCTTAAATAAAGAAATTCTGAGGTGGATTATCAGATTTGTTTCTGTGAAATGAGTCCAAAGCTCCAACCCAGAGAATCCATGAGAAATGGGGGTTGTGGCTGAGAAGGGAATTTGGAGCGTTTCTATGGAGGCGACAACTTGGAGGGTCCCTAGAGGCAGGAGGGACTGAAGCTTGAGAAACACGAACTTCTCTTAAACCCACAAGTAGTTTTCCTAGCAGGATCTGTGGGGAAAGCAAGAGCCTTCAAAGGTTAGAGCCAAGAAAGGGAGCTAGCATGTTCTGCTGAGAATTCTCGGCTTGGCTCTCTGCTCACTCTTTCTCCCTTTTCCCCACCTCCCTCCCTCCCTATCATCCCCTCTCACTCTCTCCTTTCTTCTCTCTCTCCCTCCTCCATTTCTCTCTCTCTGTTTCACTCACTCCAATCTACTCTAGTTCACCTTATACACATAGGAAACCATGGAGGGAGGCATGGCACAATGTCATAGATATTATATATATTAATACTTGAGGGCTGAGAGTGGAAGTAACAGGGCTTGATAGGGACTGTGTGCAAACTTCTACATGATTTAAAATTGTCAATGAATATTTACAAACTCAATTAAAAACATTTTCATGTCTTGAAAATAATCAAAAAGAATGACTCGACAAACAACATGGAAACTGCATTCCTGCCTAAAGGGAGATGTTTTCAGCTTAGGGCTCTATATGAAAGTTACCCTATTCACCAAAGAAATCAAGTATAATGTCCCACCACCACACTGGCAGCACGACATGGGGTATTCTAATTAAAGAGGTATAGGAGCAAGTCTACAGCACAAGTTTTAAAAGCTATTCTAATAAATAGCAAGCAGTTAGCAAAGAGCATATTGAAAGGTTTAATTTCTTTTTAATGATGGAGTGTGCATTTTAAAAGAACTTCCAGCAGGTAAAAGCAAATCATTTAGTAAAATGCCTTTGAAAGTACTTTCCACTATTATTTTCTACATTTACTCCTAGTTGCTTTTACATGGTATTATCACAATTTGAAATTGTTTTAATTATTTGTCATTTATTTTTTTGTCTCTCCCCACCCCCACACCTCCCATAGAATATAAGTCCTTAGGAGTGGGAACTGTATCTGCCAATTACAGTCTCTGGCAAATAACAGGTGCTTAATTGATTTGTTGGATGAATGGTTGGTTGAATGAAAACAATGATAAAGATCCTTATATAAGAAAATAACAATCTCAGAACAACCTACTGTTGGATAAAAATAGAGTAGAAAACTCCTTAGAGATGAAAAAACCTGCAGGACATAAGAAGAAAAAAAATGGCTGATTGTAGAGAGACTGTTTGGCTGTTTTCACCAGGTTTTTAGTGAAGAGACATTATACGTTTAGTGAAGAGACAAATACATTAGCTTTACTGCCTAAAAAGAAAAATGTTTTTAATTGCTCAATCATGTACAACTCTTTAAGACCCCATGGACTACGTAGCCTGCTAGTCTCCTCTGTCCGTGGACTTCTTCAGGCAAGAACATTGGAATGCCAGGTAGCCATTCCCTTCTCCAAGGAACCTTCCTGACCCAGGGATCTAAGCCTGGCCTCCTGCATAGCAGGTGGATTGTTTACTGTCTGAGCCATGAGGGAAGCTCACATTACTGCCTAAACCAATACCTAAAACTTTTAAATTGTTGTATGTGCATGTGCACTCAAATTAACTATAGTATAAACTCTATAGATTTCTTCAATTAATAAATCAAGTTTGGGGTTTGGAAAGAGAAAGTGTTTGGGGTGAGACCAATGTGGGTGTGAATTCCAGCCCCAACACTATGAAAGAATGTGTGCGCTCCTGATTCAAATAAAGTGAGAAAATATTTAAGAAACAGTTGGGGAGATTTGAACACTAGGAGAAGGCAATGGCACCCCACTCCAGTACTCTTGCCTGGAAAATCCCACGGATGGAGGAGCCTGGTAGGCTGCAGTCCATGAGGTCGCTAAGAGTTGGACACAACTGAGCGACTTCACTTTTCACTTCTCACTTTCATGCATTGGAGAAGGAAATGGCAACCCACTCCAGTGTTCTTGCCTGGAGAATCCCAGGGACGGAGGAGCCTGGTGGGCTGCCGTCTATGGGGTCGTACAGAGTTGGACACGACTGAAGCGACTTAGCAGCAGCAGCAGCAGCTTCTCTTATAGCAATAGATTCCCTAAATTTAGCCCAAAAAGTGACATCCCAGGACAAAAATTACATTTTGCAACCTCCCTTGCAGTTAATTGAGGCCACATGACAAAATTCTAGGCAATTGGATGTGAAAGAAAGTGAAGCAGGTAACTTCCTGGGAGAAACATTGAAAGGAAGGGTTATGATCTTCTTTCCCACTCCCTCCGTTCTTCTGATTGGAGCAGAGATGGACTGTATGCACTCTCGGTTCAGGCAGATAAGGGAAACACTTGATGGAGCACAGCCACTGCACCAAGCCTTGGATACCTACCTCCAGCCTATTGGGTAAAAGAGAAATAAACCATTTTATCTAAGCCACTGTTATTCCATGTCTCTACAACAGGCAGCTAAGACGATTTCTTAAATAATATACTTGCCTACCTCTGATTCCCTGACCAAAATTTTATCATTCTTAAAGGTATAAAACACATGTAATTGGAGTCTACAAACAAGAGGAGGAAAAGCATGAGGCAGAAGGAATATTAGAAGACACAATGGTTGAGGATTTTCCAAAACTGATTTAAAAAAAAAAACCCAAGTCACAATTCCAGAAGACATTTGAACTGTCTGTACAAGCAGAGTAAACACAAAGAAAACCACATATACCATGCCATAATAAAACTGGTGAAAATAAAGGAGAAAAATCCAAAAAGCAGTCAGAAAAGTCATTTATGTGGAACAGATAAAGGCCCTGAAAAACATGTGTTGAATGAATGAATGATGGCTTAGATGAGTGTTTGATAGACTCAGACCATCTTGTTGCTCAGCAGGCTGTAGTAGAAACAGCGAAATGGGTATCAGGAGACCCGAGTTCTAATTCCAGCTCTGTCTTAATTAGCAGCATGAAACTACAAAACTGCTTACTTCCTTCAGACCTCTGCTTCCTTGCTACAAAATGAGAGGGTCAGATTTCTGCCTCTGATAATGGCAGAGTAGTTTGTTGCAGACCACTCTCCCACTGAGAAATCTCAAAAAGCTAGACAAGATATAAAAGGCAAAAGCAAATTTTTAAAGTATTGGAGAGAAACCTTGGCAGCCAGTACTTGAGGAGACAGGATCTCAGAGAGAAGGGAACCAACTGAAGTGAGTTCAACAATCTGCCAACACTTTGGCCTACAATGTTCTTCCTGATTCATAAGTAATTCAGGATGAGTGAATAAAAACTCCAGCAGAAAGAAGAGCCTAAGAGTTTGGGAAGCTAACCATAGCTCTCAGCAGCTGCACAGGATTGAGGAGACAAAAGTTGCAGTGTATCTAAAACATTTTCCTTCCCTGGAAGCTATAAAATTCGTAATTTAAAGTGAAACCTAGTAAGTCATGGATGTGTGTTGTGATCTCTGAAGTAACCACTAAAAAGAAGAGCAAAAGAACTATAATAAAAAAGCTAGCAAAGGAGGAAATTCAACGAAAAATATATTTCATCTATCCTGAATTCATGGAGACAGAATGCACATTTGTGGTTACCTGGGACAAGGAGAGGGAGAATTGGGGAGCAACTGCTTAATGGATATAGGGTTTCCTTTTTAGGCTGTGACTACATAATGGATATGATATTTCCTTTCCAGGTGATGAGAATATTTCAGAACTAGACAGAGGTGATAGCTGCACAACATTGTGAATATACTACATACCACTACGTCGTCCACTTTAAACGTTAATTTTATGTTATATGAAATTAACGTCAATATAAAATTTTTAATTTCAATAAAAGTTACAAAAAATATCCAAAATACTTGATTTATCCAAAAGAAAACAAGGCAAAAAAGAAAAAAATGGAATACAGAACAGGTGAGGGAAAAGAAAATAAGAAACATAAGATGATAAAATTTAACCCAATGTATCAGTAATTAAATCAAATATAAATGGTTCTAATATATTGATCAAAAGACAGAAATTATCATAAAGCTCTCAAAAAAGACACACTTTAAATATCAAGATACAGGAAGATGAAGTGAAGGAAGAAAAGATATGCCATATAAACATAAACCTAAGAAAAAGAGTGGAGCTGAACTAATACCAGACAAAAACTTTGAGATAAGAATTACTAAAATAAAGAGGAACAACTCATAATGAAAAAACTCAGTCCACCAAGAAGCAGTTCTAAGTTCAGTTGTACCTCATAGCACAGCTTCACAAATACGAAGCAAAACTTCACAGGATTAAAGAGAAATAGGCACCCCAAAGGAGGTTCCCTATAGTTCAGATGGTAAAGAATCTGCCTGCACTGCAGGAGCCCTGGATTCAATGCCTGGGTCAGGAAGATCCCCTGGAGAGGGGAATGGCAACCCACTCCTGTATTCTTGCCTGGATAATCCCATGGATGGAGGAACCTAGCAGGCTATAGTCCATGGCATCGCAAAGAGTCAGACACGACTGAAACGACTTAGCCCACAGCATAATGGGACTTCCCAGGTGCCACTGCTACTGCTAAGTCACTTCAGTCAATGCTTGAAAGTGAAAAGTGAAAGTGAAGTCACTCAGTTGTGTCCAACTCTTAGCGACCCCATGGACTGCAGCCTACCGGCCCCCTCCGCCCATGGGATTTTCCAGGCAAGAGTACTGGAGTGGGGTACCATTGCCTTCTCCAGGTGCCACGAGTGGTAAAGAATCAGCCTGCCAATGCAGGAGACACAAGAGGCGCAGGTTCTATCCCTGGGTCAGGAAGATCCCCTGGAGGAGGGAATGGCAACCCACTCCAGTATTCTTGCCTGTAAAATCTCATGGACTGAGGAGACTGGCACACACACACAAACCAAAAAAAGGCACTCCAAAAGTCATAATAGATTGAATATGCCTCTTAGTAACTAATAGAACAAGTAGAGAAAAAAAAAATGACAAAAATACCCAAGATTTTAATACCATAATATACCAAACTTGATCTTATTAACTGATTAAGAATATTGTACCTAACAACTGTAGAATATATCTTTTTCTCAAAATGTACCAAAATTTTACATTTACCAAAATTGATCATTTTCAAGCCATAAAGCAAGCCTCAACACAATCCAAAGGACTGAAATTCCACAAAGTATGGTCTCTGGTAACAGTAGAATTAAGCTAGAGTCAAAAACATTTAAAAAAAAGAAAAGAAAAGAAAAGAAAATTCCTTTTGGAAATCAAGCAACGCACTTCTAAAATGAACGTCTGATGGTCTCTGAGTCTGAGTGCCTCATTTGCCAACTTTCCATTTCACGCTGAGCAGTGCAGGTCACAGCAAATTTTCCTGGTCAGGAGGCTTTGGGATTATCAGTCTTTGCTCTACTCTCACTGAGAGAGGGAGAGAGAGAGAGATTCCCCGAGACAAGCAGCTCCTACTTGCTCTCCTTCTTCTCTCAGGCTCTCGGGGTTCTGCAGGCAACATTTATACTCCCAATGATCACTTTTCCCAACTTGAGGACATACCTTCCAGATTCCTGTGAGCTCGACCAGTCTGATGACAGAAGCCACTCCATTTCCATGGCTGCTCACAGGAAGTGTGGCAGGAGCCACCCAGAAAGTGATGGCTGGCCCATGAATAGACTCCTCAGATAGGACCCAGGGAGACTAAGAGGCCAACAGCTTAGAGATATCACTCTGCCCTGAACTCTCAGAGCTGGGCCATTTGTGGTCACCTTGTTTGGGCTCCTGAAGGTGGCTGAATGCAAGTCATATAAATCTGATTCCCTTGATTGCAAGAGTAAGTAAGGCTTGGTGTAAACCAACTCCCAGACTGCCAAGAGCTCCCTTCAGTTGCCTGGTCCAGCCTTGCCATGTGCTTATTTATTAGGAAAGATTGAATAATTCTTTACACTAGGGTGAAGATGACTGATAAAGTTTAACAGGCATCCAAACCTCATTAGCTCAACAAACTTAAACAAATTAAGCTTCTACTACTTGACAGGTACTCTTCTGGACATGAGAGTTGCGAAAAGGAGTCAAATGGATTCATAAGTAAGAGAATTAAGCTATAAAGTGTTGGGGAAAGTATTTTCAGGAATATTTACAAAGAATATCCCATGAATGAGTCGGAAGTGAAACATCTTCCTGAAATCAGAGCCTGGACCATGACCAATCCTGAAGCCTAGAGCAGTACAGGTCTAGTTCCACAGTGAAAGCCAAAGAGTGGCTTTCCCCCAATACCAAGCCCGGCTCCAGGTCTCCTGCAGTATAGATTATCAGATTCAAAAACTTCTGGAGACCCCAATAAAGTAGACAGACATATGGCTATGGGGCATATCAGTTCAGTTCAGTCGCTCAGTCATGTCCGACTCTTTGCGATCCCATGAATTGCAGCATGCCAGGCCTCCCTGTCCATCACCAACTCCCGGCATATAAACAGTTCCAAAAGGCAAAGCCATTATTACATTCAATCTTGTATTACTGGTGTCATAGTAGAGCCTCTTGGTCCCAAAAGTTGTACTGAGGCCTAGAGAAGACCTGCATGTCATTCTCAGGTAGCACTGTACTTATGTTTTCACAAATGGACAAAAAGAGAAGAAGACATGTTCCTATGGGAAAATGCGAAGGAGTGATGGCTATGGGGACAGTGTAGGGAAAAAGGTATACCTGAGTCCAGATGACCTAGCTGAGATAGGCAATGAGCAACCACCAGCCCTCCATGAAGGTCTGAGGGACCAGTTCTGGGCAGCTGTGATGTCTGGTACACCCTACTCACCTGCCCCTCAACAGCTCTCTATCCTAACCTCTGCCCCCAGCACACTTGTAGCTCTGGGCTCAGAGAAAGGTGCCTGTCACCTAGTGACAGTCCGAATGGAGGAGTTAGGTCCTCGGTCCGGTGGTAGGTCCGGTGTTTCGACTGGGTGACTGGACAGGGGTCTACTTCACTGACCGTCGGTCGATTCTCGTCCAAGGTACCGTAGTGTCTTAGTTTCATCTTCCCTATTATACCGATTAGGGAGGTGGCTGGGTAAGGAAGCAAGGACAGAGGTCTCCTGGCTCCCCAGACCTAGAATAGGTTCTTCCTGCCTATTCTCCACCTGGCAGGTTTCTATGGAGCTGTGAGAAAACACACACACACACACACACACACATGCATACATACACGAGTAGACTCTCCTGACACACACACACATCAGGTGCAGAATTGAGCCCTGACCCCTGGCTGGTGGTCTGGTGTTGCCCATGTGACAATGCTCACGTCCTGTTTGGCTTTCCTGAGGTTTGAAGTGAACAGCACATGGCACTGAGGTCCAGAGAAAGTGAAAGTGAAAGTCTTTCAGTCGTGTTGGACTTTTCATGNACCAACTCCCAGCATATAAACAGTTCCAAAAGGCAAAGCCATTATTACATTCAATCTTGTATTACTGGTGTCATAGTAGAGCCTCTTGGTCCCAAGAGTTGCACTGAGGCCTAGAGAAGACCCGCATGTCATTCTCAGGTAGCACTGTACTTATGTTTTCACAAATGGACAAAAAGAGAAGAAGACATGTTCCTATGGGAAAATGCGAAGGAGTGATGGCTATGGGGACAGATGTAGGGAAAAAGGTATACCTGAGTCCAGATGACCTAGCTGAGATAGGCAACGAGCAACCACCAGCCCTCCGTGAAGGTCTGAGGGACCAGTTCTGGGCAGCTGTGATGTCTGGTACACCCCACTCACCTGCCCGTCAACAGCTCTCTATCCTAACCTCTGCCCCCAGCACACTTGTAGCTCTGGGCTCAGAGAAAGGTGCCTGCGTGGATCACTGTCAGGCTTACCTCCTCAATCCAGGAGCCAGGCCACCATCCAGGCCACAAAGCTGACCCGCTGACCTGTCCCCAGATGAAGTGACTGGCAGCCAGCTAAGAGCAGGTTCCATGGCATCACAGAATCAAAGTAGAAGGGATAATATGGCTAATCCTTCGTGGCTGGGTAAGGAAGCAAGGACAGAGGTCTCCTGGCTCCCCAGATCTAGAATAGGTTCTTCCTGCCTATTCTCCACCTGGCAGGTTTCTATGGAGCTGTGAGAAAACACACACACACACACATGCATACATACACGAGTAGACTCTCCTGACACACACATACATCAGATGCAGAATTGAGCCCTGACCCCTGGCTGGTGGTCTGGTGTTGCCCATGTGACAATGCTCACGTCCTGTCTGGCTTTCCTGAGGTTTGAAGTGGACAGCACATGGCACTGAGGTCCAGAGAAAGTGAAAGTGAAAGTCTTTCAGTCGTGTTGGACTTTTCATGACCCCATGGACTATACAATCCATGGAATTCTCCAGGCCAGAATACTGGAGTGGGTAGACTTTCCCTTCTCCAAGGGATCTTCCCAACCCCGGGAATCAACACAGGTCTTCTGAACTGCAGGCTGATTCTTTACCAACTGAGCCACAAGGGAAGACCAAGAATACTGGAGTAAGTAGCCTACCCCTTCTCCAGTGGATTTTCCCAACCCAGGAATCAAACCAGGGTCTCCTGTATTGCAGATGGATTCTTTACCAACTGAGCTATGAGGGAAGCCCACTGAGGTCCAGAGAGGGGTCACAAATACCCCTCCTGCCGGGTTGGGCAGAGACTCCCTGAGGGACCAGCAGCCAGTCTGCACAGGCAAGGGGATGTGGCCATCTCCTTCCCAGTGCCCTCCAGTCCCTGTGGAGCCCCTCAGCCTTATTTCCCATCCTGACAGTGTGAGCCACACCTGGCTTCTCAGTGGCAACCTCCACTCTCAGCATAAAGGGTGAGTAACAGCATTCTAAAACAGAAAAAAGAAGACGCATGCACCCCTCTATGAGATGAAATCCTCTGGGGACAGCCAAAAGGAAAAGAAATGAACATTTACTATATATTCGCCATGCATTTTTATATATGGTCTCAGCAACAGTGAAGAAAGGTAATAATTTCCAATTTTACACATGGGGAACTGAGGCCCACAAATGCTATGAGAGTTATACAATTTCACAAAGTCACAGCACTAGTGAGTGGTGGGATGTCATTCAAACTCAGATCTCTTTAATGGGCAAGAAGAACTTGAAGGCCAAGATGGTGATTTGAGAAAGAAGCAGTATGTAGAAACGGCAAAGTTGAGTATAAAAGCAAAACACAAGGTATTTGAATTTATTTTTAAAAGCTTGAATTTCTAAAAGAAAGGAATTTATATATGAGATATGTTACATTTCTGCTAGGTTTTCAAAAGAAAAAATAATAGATTCTTCCCCTCTGAGTGAATTTATATCCAGCCTGAGTCCAAACACTTGGTAACCTTGGACGAGCTACTTAATCCTTTGGAAAGAGGATTGGAGACAGACCAGAAATGAGTTGGCAGAAGGAGGAAACTGAAGGCTGCCGACGCGAATGACAAATGCTAGAAATGTGGATGTGGAAGGGCAGAGAGAAACAAGCAGACATCTGGAAAGGGGGGTGACGGCTGATGGCAGCGGGCAAGCAGAGAGAGCATTTTAGAGCCCAACCATCTGGGGCCCTACAGACAGGGGAGGAAGCTCAACTATAATCTCCGTGTTGCTAAGAGCTCATCTGATTCAGCCACTGACCCAGCAGGGCCTGAAGCCTAGCAAAGAAAAAATTCAATCTTGTGCTCAAATGGACAAGGTAGAATTCTAACAGCCTTCTAAAGCGATAGTGTCCAGGAGCCCAAAACAATGCTGGCACAGAGGGAAAGATCAATATCTGTTTATCAGATGAATTAATAAATCAGGATATCTAGTTCCTGGCCCACCTCTTGGTTCTCCATTAGTCTAAAGAAAACAATCGCCAGGATCTAATTTTCATCAAATCTAAACTGAAGAGCTTATATTGGATAATCTCCAGCCTCAGGTACTCTATGGCTGCAACACTGAAAACTCCCTGGCCAAAGCACATCCTGTCAAAGAGGAGAGTGGGATAATGCCAACAAATTGGAGGCCATGGGTGCCAGCCCAGGGGTCAAGAATTCTCTTTGAGGAAAAGGCAGTGAGTAACCTCTGGGCTGGAACACAGAAAGATAGTACAGAAAATTTATCCAGTCTCTCTCTCTCTTGCACATGCTTTCTCTTTTTCTCTCTCTCACACACTTACACACACATACACACACACACGCATACAGTCCCTCTCATCTCCCAGATCCCCCTTGCCAGCCCGGAAAATGTTTCAGCCAGATGTTTCAGTTCAGGAAGTTCTAATCCCTGGCCTCCCACAGTTCCTCAGACTTCTATGCATGTGGCCCCATGTTATTTCAAATGTGAGATCCATTCCCCATCTTTCCTCCTGCATCCCATCCTCCATCCATGCCTACCATCATGAAGCCTCCTGCAGTGCCCGAGGCATAGACACAGGCTCCTGCCTCAAAGCCCTTCTCCAGCACTGACTCCCCAGATGCATTTGAGTAGTCATTTAACCACTGTGACTCTAGTTCCTCATCTGTGAAATTAGGAGATAATGTCTACCCAAAGGCTTTTTGCGAAAATTAAAGAAGAAAGTGAACATAAAGAACTCTCACACTGCAATAGCGGTATTGAAATAGGGGAGACAGATGGAGTCAACTCCAAATTCAACAAGGACAAGTGGGGATTCACAACCAACAGACAGAGTGAGGGGTCAGTGTTTGGGAAATGACTAAGAGGAGACATTAGTATTAGGGCGATTCTTGCTAGACTGACTTAACATTGATTCATGATGAGGGCTGGCCAGGATAGTCAGGTTCCAAAGGTGAGAGATGAGAAATTTGATTATATATTGATGGTGATCAGTATCAGGGGTGGAGGAGTCTCTCTAAACTGACTTAGAAAGATTCTTAATAAAACTGGGCTTGGCAAGAACAGACATGGAAGCCCAAGGTTAAAACCTAATCAAAAAGAGAGTTCAGAGGACCCTAACAAATGTTTAATCCAAGGAGAGAATCTTGGTAAGCTGCCACAATCATCCAGTTTACAACTGTCAGGCCAGACTCTGGGCCTCAGTGTTTCAAGTCCTCAAAATAACCCTAGAAGGAGGATCCAGAGTCCATCTCTATTTCACCTATGAGAAAATAGGGGAATCAAGAGCCCAAAGTCAGACTGTTGGTGAATGACAGAGCTGAGATTCGAACCCAGAAAGTCTGGCTCCAAAGCCCAGAGCCTTCTTTATCCACCAGATGACACAGCTTTCCGTCTGGTTTATCTCTGGTGGATTTCATGCTTAATTACTCCCTCCACAAATTTGGGGCAGAGAGACCCAAAGAGATAGGTATCTCATGCCATCCTGCTTTACAATGGGCCACTCCTTCTCATCCCAGTCATTACTCTGGGGCCTAGAAAGAGAAGCCAGTGTAATGGATACTCCATAATGTGATTTGACCAACAACAACATTGGTACACAAAAGAAGAAATCCATAGCAGATTTCTGCATTAGTTTCTATTTCTGTTGTGTTCTGCTTTTGTTTGATAATAAGGGGGAGGAGACTGGGCTTGAACACTCATCTGCAGCAAGAATTTTTTATCACCAGGGCCTGGAAAACAAAATGAATTTTAATTTCTCCCAATTTTTATTTCAACTTTGCCAGTGGACATCTGTGCTCATGGGCTTGGAAGCCATAATGCACGGCTAACACTTTCCAATAGTTTTCTTTTGATAATTTCTCTGACAGTGTGAAGAAAAGGGATTGAACATGGATTTAACATCACATGACAGTACTTTCCCAATTCTATGTGGCAAATTGATACTTTTCTTTTTCTATCAAGATAATAAGGGGAGGAGGAAATGATTTATCAGAAGCAAAAAGCATTGGACTAGGCGTCAGGAAAATCGGGCTCTCATCCAGGCTCTGCTATCTACTCTTGAGCTGTGTGACCTGGGGTGGGTAACTTCACCTCTCTGGGCATGTTTCAACATTGAGAAGTGAGACGCTTATGCTTTCTGATTTCCAAGTCCCTCCCAGCTCTGAAATTTCCTGCATCAGTGATACAATACAGTGCTAGGAGACCTTCACAGCATCAGTATTTTGGGTTTGGACCTAGTTTGAGTTAACCTGGCTTGCTGGATAACATAGGGGAAAATCCAAAATTAATTGTGTACATTTATGAACATATAAAAGGCAACATTTACATCAAGGATCACACATGATATAGAGGGCATCAGTGTGAGCACATAAACCACAGGGAGTAGTGGAAACAGTGGTGAACAATGTCTCTAAAGCTGGAAACAGTGAAAATGCAGACCCAATGTGACCATAGTCTGAATTATCAAGAGACGATAGAAGACTAGATTTTTATGTGAGACTTCTTAATTTTTTAAATACTACTGGAGCCAGAGAAAATATATTCACAATCCCAGTAGGCAAATACCGGGTCCTGTGTGGGATTCCTTGGTAGCTCAGCTGGTAAAGAATCCACCTGCAATTCAGGAGACCCTGGTTCAATTCCTAGGTCAGGAAGTTTCCCCTGGAGAAGGGATAGGCTACCCATTCCAGTATTCTTGGGCTTCCCTGATGGCTCAGATGGTAAAGAATCTGCCTGCAATGAGGGAGACCTGGGTTGGATCCCTGGGTTGGGAAGATCCCCTAGAGGAGGGTATGGCAGCCCACTCCAGTATTCTTGCCTGGAGAATCCCTATGGACAGAGGAGCCTGGTGGGATACAGTTCATGGGGTGGCAAAGAATCGGACACAACTGAACAGCTAAGCACAGCACAGCATGGGTCATGTGCACTAGCTCTCCACACCCTTCTCTTGTCTCTCAGAGCTCCAAGTATGGAAAGCTTTCAATTCTGTTTACTCATCTGTCTCCTTTTTGGGCCTAGAACATCTTGAGTGTTCCTGATTCTACGTCAATCTTGAGAAGCACATTGTGAACAGTTAATAGAATAAAGGAATTTTATTACTAACAACTAAAACCTCACAAAAGATCACAGACTGGGTGGTTTAAATAAGAGAAATGTATTTTCTAACAGTTCTGGAGGCTGGAAAGTCTAAGATCAAGGTTTTTTCTGGATTCATTTCTAATGAGGCCTCTCTTCCTGGGTTGCAGATGGCCCTTCTTCTCGTGGCCCTTCCAAGGTATGTGAGTGCAGAAAGCAAGCTCTCTGGGGTCTCTTTTACAAGGCAATAAACCTATCAGGTCAAGCCTCCACCATCCTTATGACCTCTTTTAAACTTAACTACTCCCTTGGAGGCCCCATCTCCAAATACAGTCACACTGGGGGTTGGGGCCTCAACATATTAATTTGGTAGGCACACAAACATTCAGTCCAGAGGGGAAATTCCCTGGCACCCAGTGGTTAGGACTACACACTTTCACTGCTAAGGGCCAGGGCTCAATCCCTGGTCATGGAACTAAGATACCATAGACCACTTGGTGTGGCCAATTTGCAGAGGCCCCCAGCCAGGGATGCCTGAACCTCTTTTCTTTCCCATGGCCTGCATTTCCTCAAGCCTTGGTGATGCTCTTTGCCCCTCATTACCCACTGAGCTGAGCAACAGGCTCTCCCAGGACCATGGCCTTGAGCTTTCCTACAGGCCAATACAAATACAACACCAACTGGGCCACCTCCAGCATCCACATAGCCATGGAAACATCACTATCCTTACTTTTCCTAACAAGAAAACACAAGCCCAAGCAGGTGGAGTAATGTGTCTAGTGAGTAGCAGGGCCCAGATTCAAACTCCAGCCTGGTTGGCAACAAGGCCTTTGTCTCACCTCCTGAGCATCTCTGCTTTCCTGCCATCCACCTCTCCACTAACTATCCTGTCCCCAGCCGAGAACTTTCAGATTTCAAAGCCATCACCTGAACCACAAACTGATGTTTCAGTTCAGTTCAGTTCAGTCGCTCAGTCGTGTCTGACTCTTTGCGACCTCATGAATTGCAGCACGCCAGGCCTCTCTGTCCATCACCATCTCCCAGAGTTCATCAATCCTCATATTCCCCAGACATCTCACACTCCATCTGATCATCACTTGCCCTCAGAGCCAGTCTTAGCATGCTACAAGTAGCAAATGATCCAGAATGAGTGGCTTCTAGGGTCCCAGCAAGGCCACCTCACTCAAAAGTGCTTTCTTAAACATTCTGCTTTCTGATGATTGAATTTTTTTTAACTTCCTAAGTCATGAAATTAAAAGATGCTTACTACTTGGAAGGAAAGTTATGACCAACCTAGACAACATACTAAAAAGCAGAGACATTACTTTGCCAGCAAAGTTCTGTCTAATCAAAGCTATGGTTTTTCCAGTAGTCATGTATGGATGTGAGAGTTGGACTATAAAGAAAGTTGAATGCCAAAGAATTGATGCTTTTGAACTGTGGTGTTGGAGAAGACTCTTGAGAGTCCCTTGGACTGCAAGGAGATCCAACCAGTCCATCCTAAAGGAGATCAGTCCCGGGTGTTCATTGGAAGGACTGATGTTGAAGCTGAAACGCCAATACTTTGGCCACGTGATGCAAAGATCTGACTCGTTGGAAAAGACCCTGATGCTAGAAAAGATTGAGGGCAGGAGGAGAAGGGGATGACAGTGGATGAGATGGTTGGATGGCATCGCCAACTCAATGGACATGAGTTTGGGTAGACTCTGGGAGTTGGTGATGGACAGGGAGGCCTGGCGTGCTGTGGTTCATAGGGTCACAAAGAGTCGGGACACTGCTAAGCAACTGAACTGAACTGAACTGAAGTCAAACCCTAATGGTGAAGCCTGGTTAATCATCAGAATCATTCAGGAAGCTTTTTGTTTTTTATATAATGAAAAAGCTCCAGGGTTTACATAAGAAATAAATGTTTTATTGTAAAATGCTAAACAATATATAAAGCTATAAGAAAATAAAACTCACCTGAAATTCTACCCTGAGATAACCATCACTAACATATCAATGACCTTATTTATATATATAATATATAGATTTTATGAGGTCTTGTCACACACGCTATTTTTATTGCTACCTCTTTAAATGTGGCTTGCGGAAGGGAGGTTACCTTCTTACTCTGCCTCTGTCCCTTGTTACCCACAGTCTTTGGCCCAGGTTACCAAAGTTAACAATTTTTTCTATGCTCATCAATTTTATGCACACACAGACAGGCATTGACTGATGATGGAAATGAAAACGATGACAGGTTTAAAAGGAAAATCTGGATTATCCTTTGACTTATCCCTTTTTTTAAAGAGAAATCATATACATTTTGCTGCTCTCAATTTCTTTGTTTAACCCTCATGGGAATACCTTAGTCATCTTTTTTAAAAGTTCAAAACATTCCATAATATTGATAGTGACAGTACATTGAACTATTCCCCTATTGATGGAAATTTTACAGTCTATTTTTATCACTATGCAACAAATATTCTAGGACATATCTACCTATAAACACTACTTCTATTCTATGAAAGAGATTCTCTGCATGGAATCACTAAGTTGAAATGATGCACGTCTTCAATTTTAACTGCTAATGCCAGATTTCTTTCCAAAATGTTGTAGCAATCTACCCCTCTACCAACAGAGTACAAGTGTACTCAGTCCTGCTTCCCACCAGTAGTAGGTGTCCTCATTCTGTAGTTTCTGTCAATCTGATGGGTGGAGAGTGATAACTTATTGTTACTCTTTCCTTTTTAAGTTTTTCTGTCTATTAGAGAGCTTGAGCATGGTTTTCATGTTCTTTAGTTATTTGGGTTCATGTTGCTGTGAATAGTCTGTCCTTACCCTCTGCCCATTTTTAATTGGATTGATTGCTTTTTATAAATTTTTGTTTTATATTTGATTATAGTTGATTAACAATGCTGTGTGAGTTTCAGGTATACAGTAAAGTGATTAAGTTATTCATATATATGCATCTATCCTTTTCAATTTCTTCTCCCATTTAGGTTATTTCATATATTGAGTAGAGTTCTCTGCACTATACAGTCAGTCTTTGTTGGTTATCTGGTTGCCTTTTTATTATCAACTTATAAGATATTAATTCTTTGGAATAGAAACAGGCTAACAGTTCACCTAACCTGTATCTTCACCCTCCTGGGAACAGCCAGACTACATGCCCCAGCCTCCCTAGTGCTTGGACATATTGATAGACCAAGTTTCAGCTGCTGCAGCATGCTGTAAGTGTGTTTCACTCTCAGATCCAGGTCATAAAATGCCCACTTGTGAGTGTCGCTCCTAATGGTCTTCCCTAACAACCTTGGAAGCCACATGTTAATGACTGAAATGCGCAAAATGGAAAGAGCCTGGGTTCCCGAATGCATGGCTGGAAGACACCTGCATCCAAACATCATGGACTTCATATGAGTGAGAAACTGATTTCTATTGTGTTAAGCCATAGGAGTAATGAGTTGGTATGTATAGCAGTTAGTGGTGCCCCAACTTATATACCTAACACCTGCCATATGTATTACAACTATGTTCCGCAAACTATCACTGTGTATCAACTTTAAACTAAAATCATGGCATCTGGTCCCATCACTTCATGGCAAATAGATGGTGAAACAATGGAAACAGTGACAGACTATTTTCTTGAGCTTCAAAATCACTGCAGATGGTGACTGCCTCCATGAAATGATAAGATACTTGCTTCTTGGAAGAAAAGCTATGACAAATCTAGACAGCATAGTAAAAAGCAGAGATGTTATTTTGCTGACAGAGATCCATATAGCCAAAGCTATGGTTTTTCCAATAGTCATGTATGGATGTGAGAGTTGGACTATAAAGAAAGCTGAGTGCCAAAGAATTGATGCTTTTGAACTGTGGTGTTGGAGAAGACTCCTGAGGGTCCCTTGGATTACAAAGAGATCAAACCAGTCAATCTTAAAGGAAATCAGTCCTGAATATTCGTTGGAAGGACTGATGCTGAAGCTGAAACTCCAATACTTTGGCCACTTGCTGCGAAGAACTGACTCAATGGAAAAGACCCCGATGCTGGGCAAGATTAAAGGAAGGAGGAGAAGGGGACGACATAAAATGAGATGGTTGGATGGCATCACCGACTCAATGGACGTGAGTTTGAGCAAGCTCTGGGAATTGGCGATGGACAGGGAAGCCTGGCGTGCTGCAGTCCATGTGGTCGCAAAGAGTCAGACATGACTGAGCAACTGAACTGAACTGATCAACTTTGATTGTAGTAAAATTTAAATTTTAAAATGCCTATATTTTCTTGTACTCCTTTATTTTATAGTTTTTATATTTTCTATCTATAAATGATCTCTTGGAAACTTTTCAGAAATACAGATTCTAAAATCCATCCTGAAAAATTCTGCTGTAAGCAGACTGTCGTGGAGGCAGGAAATCTAGATATTTTTAACACTCCCTTGGTGATTCTATTACTTTCCCAGGATTGGCAGTATTGCTCAAGCCATTAATGTGGCAGCCCCTATCAAAATGGAAGCAACTTGAGGTAATGACTGCCTTATTATTAATTGATGCCTCTAAGAATAATTTACCTGTTTTCTAAAAGCCGATTCCTGAAGGGATAGGGAGAGAGCTCAACCTGAAGCTATGTGTATGCCCATCACTCTAGAAAGCTACAAGGGGTTCAAATCCTGACTCCTCTATTTGTGTGTCCTTGGGCAAGTGACTTACCTTTTCTGGGCCTCCTTTCTCCTCCTCTGTAATGCTGGGGTGATTATAATTTCTATTGTGTGATACGAATACTGACTTAACTTTCAGGGTCAAACCAAAGATAAAGATACACGTAAAAATATTTAATTCTAAGCCTGGCACATATTCAAACAGCTCTTGCAGCTCTATGTCAAAACAAATAAACAAATAAATAGGCAGATCTAAATAGACTTTTCTCCAAAGGAGACATACATATGGCCAAAAAAGCCCATGAAAAGATGCTAAACATCAGTAATTATCAGAGAAATGCAAAGCAAAACTACAACAAGGTATCACCTCACCCTGGTCAGAAGGGCCCTTATCAAAAAAAATGTACAGACAATAAATGCCGGAGAGGATGTGGAGAAAAGGGAACACTTCTACATTGTTGGTGAGGTGGTCAGCAGAACTACAGGGGCCAGAGTGGGTCTGGAAGTCAGATATCAGAGTTCGAACGTGTGAGAGGCAGGTGTAGTGCGGCTAATGCTNACCTCACCCTGGTCAGAAGGGCCCTTATCAAAAAAAATGTACAGACAATAAATGCCGGAGAGGATGTGGAGAAAAGGGAACACTTCTACATTGTTGGTGAGGTGGTCAGCAGAACTACAGGGGCCAGAGTGGGTCTGGAAGTCAGATATCAGAGTTCGAACGTGTGAGAGGCAGGTGTAGTGCGGCTAATGCTCTCCCACGCTCACTGCTGCTGCTGCTGCTGTGTCGCTTCAGTTGTGCCCTGTGCGACCTCAAAGACAGCAGCCCACCAGGCTCCCCCGTCCCTGGGGTTCTCCAGGCAAGAACACTGGAGTGGGTTGCCAGTTCCTTCTCCAGTGCATGAAAGTGGAAAGTGAAAGGGAAGTCACTCAGTCGTGTCCAACTCTGCAACCCCATGGGCTGCAGCCCATCAGGCTCCTCCGTCCATGGGATTCTCCAGGCGAGAGTATTGGAGTGAGGTGCCATTGCCTTCTCTGCCCATGCTCACTAAACCCCCCCCCAAAACCTCTTCAGTCCATTTACAATGCTGCCTTCCCAGCTAGTTTATTTAAGACTCAAATCTGATCTCATGGATCCCACTAGAAGCCCTCAGCTGCTCCTCTTGCCTTAGGGTTACATGCGAAGACTTTAGCACAAAACCCAAGTCCCTCAAGACTCAAGGCAACAAGACAGCCTCCATTCTAGCTACCCTAAAGACAGCATGTCAGTCCCGGGCTGCCACAGACTGCTCAAGTCCTCATGCTTCTGCTCACATTGCTCCTTGTCTGCCTGAAGGATCCCACTCAGCAACGGAATCAATTTTAACTCTTCTCTGTGGGCCCCTCTGCCCTCTCTCCCTCACAGCCCACACTTTCTAGTTCTCCACTTACATTTTCTTCATATCTTTATTTTAGCATTTTCACACTCCATTGTCACTATTTGTTCTTGCCATCTTCCTCTGTCTCCACAGCCTTATCACTACGGACCCACACAGCCAACTGCCTACTCACCCACTCCACTAGAAGGAGCATAGGCATTGATCCGGACTGAACTACGTTCCCCTAAAAGAGGGAAGTCCTAACCCCAGGTTCCTGTGAGGATGATCTTGTTTAAAAATAGGGGGCTTTGGACATGTAATTAGCTAAGATAGGATTGTACTGATTCGAATGGGCCAACTTCAGTATGATTGATGTCCTTAAAAAAGAGAAGACACAGTGATGAAGCTACAAAACAAGGAAGGCAAAGGTTACCAGCAACCACTAGAAGCTAGGAGGAGGCAAAGAAGGACCCTCCCCTAGAGATTTCACAGGGAGTGTGGCCCTGCGGACACCTTGCTTTCAAATTTCTGGGCTTCAGAACTGCGAAAGAATACATTTCTGTTATTTTAAGCCACCCAGCTTGTGGTTCTTTGTTACAACAGCCTGAGCAAACTCATATAGAAACTTTATATATATCAAGGTGAAGGGTAGCAGAATACACCACTCCAAATATGCCACTTGAACATAAGGATTTATGAGCTGAATGCAATTGAAAAGGATCAAATAAAAGTTTTCTGTCCTCCCTCTTTTTGCCTAAGTGAAAAGTGAAAGTGAAGTTGCTCAGTCATGTGCAACTCTACACGTGTACATGTGTAGTCCGTAGACTACAGCCTCCCAGGCTCCTCCATCCATGGGATTCTCCAGGCAAGAATACTGGAGTGGGTTGCCATTTCCTTCTCCAGGGGATCTTCCTGGCCCAGGGATCGAACCTGGGTCTCCCACATTGTGGCAGATGCTTTAACCTCTGAGCCACCAGGGAGTGGGACATAAATCTGTAAAGATGTTCCCCCTCCACTCCCTAACAGGAAGACTAGAAATTAATCACCAGACACATCTCTAGATTCTTATCAGCCCACCAGTGAAAAAAGTAAAAGTATTAGCCATTCAGTCATGTCTGACTCTGCAAACCCAAGGACTGTAGCCCACCAGGTTCCTCTGTCCATGAGATTTCCCAGGCAAGAATATTGAAGTGGGTGGCCGTTTCCTCCTCCAAGGGATCTTCTTGACCCAGGAATTGCACCTGGGTTTCTTGCATTGTAGGCAGATTCTTTACCGAGTGGGCCACCAGGGAAGCCCACTCCAGAGCAGTCTACAAAACAAAGTTTACTAACTAGCCCTTATCTTCCATAAGTCTCTCATATATTTGCCTTCTTAGGAAGGAAGATAAGGCAAAAAAAAAAAAAAATCCTCCTCTGCCTTTAAAAACATTCTCTAACCTCTGCCTTCTAAACATTCTCTAACATAGGACACAAAAATTAATTCACAATGGATCAAACACTAAATGTAAAGCTGGACACTATCAAACTCTTGGAGGAAAATATAGGCAAAAATATTCTTTGACATAAATTGCAGCAATATCTTTTTTGTTCCACCTCTTAGAGTAATGAAAATAAAAACAAAAATAGACAAACTGGACATAATTAAAGTTCAAAGCTATTGCAAAGCAAGGGAAACCATCAACAAAATTAAAAGACCACCTACAGAATGGAAGAAAATATTTTCAAATGATGCAACAACAAGGAATTAATTTCCAAAATATACAAACAGTTCATGCATCTCTACATTAAAAAAAAAAAAATTGAAAAATGGGCGGAAGATCTAAAAGGAATTTCTCCAAAGAAGACATACAGATGGTCAAGTTCGATTCAGTTCAGTTCAGTCACTCAGTCGTGTCCAACTCCTTGCGACCACGTGGATTGCAGCACGCAAGGCCTCCTTGTCCATCACCAACTCCCAGAGTCTAACCAAACTCATGTCCATTGAGTCAGTGATGCCATCCAACCAGCTCATCCTATGTCGTCCCCTTCTCCTGCCTTCAATCTTGCCCAGCATCAGGGTCTTTTCCAATGAGTCAGATCTTTGCATCAGATGGACAAAGTTTTGGAGTTTCAACTTCAACATTAGTCCTTCCAATGAACACCAAGGACTGATCTCCTTTAGGATGGACTGGTTGGATCTCCTNTCCATGTTTTTGCTTTGGCTCCATCCCTTTATTCTTTCTGGAGTTATTTCTCCACTGATCTCCAGTAGCATATTGGGCACCTACCGACCTGGGGAGTTCATCTTTCAGTGTCCTATCTTTTTGCCTTTTCATGCTGTTCATGGGGTTCTCAAGGCAAGAATACTGAAGTATCTTGGCACAGATGGCAAAAAGCATATGAAAAGGGTCTCAACATCACTAATTATCAGATAAATGCAAATCAAAAGTACAGTGAGGTATCATTAGCAGCTCATACCACTCAGAATGGCCATCATCAGAAAGCCTACAAACAGTAAATTCTGCAGATGTGGAGGAAAGGGAATCATTTTACACTGTTGGTGGAAATGTACATTGGTACAGCCACTAGGGAAAACATATGGAGGTTTCTTTAAAAACTTAAAATAGAGCTACCATATGACCCAGCTATCTCACTCCTAGGCATATATCTGGCAGGAAAAAAACGTATTTTTGAAAAGATACATGCACCCCAATGTTCACTGCAGCACTATTTACAATAGCCAAAGACAGAGGCAATCTAAATGTCCATCAACAGAGGAATGGAGAAAGAAGATATGGTACATATATACATAGACTATTACTCAGCCATAAAAAAGAACAAAATAGTGCCATTTGTAGCAACATGGATGGACCTACAGATTATCATGCTGAATGAAGTAAGACAAAGATGTTATCATTCATATGTGGAATCTAATTGTTTAAAGTTATATAAATGAACTTAAAACAGAAATAGACACACAGATTTCAAAAACAAACTATGGTTATCAAAGAGGAAATGTTTGGGGGAGAGGTAAATTAGGACCTGGGATTAATATACGTATACTACTATATATAAAATAGATAACAGAGAAGGACTACTGTATAGCACAGGGAACTACTCGATTTTTTGCAACAACTTATGTAGGAAAAGAATCTGAAAAAGAACAAATATATTTATATGTATAACTTTGCTGTCCACCCGAAACACAACACTGTAAATCAACTAAACTCCAATAAAAGTTTTAAAAAGAGGAGAGAGATACTTTCTAGAAGTTGCTTATGATTCTTCCATTTATAGCTCATTGGCCAGAATGTAGTCATGTGTGTGTGTGTGTTTTAGTCCCTAAGTCATGTCCGACTCTTGTGACCCCATGGACTGTTGCCTGCCAGGTTCCTCCATCCATGGGATATTCCAGGCAAGAATACTGGAATGAGTTGCCATTTCCATCTCCAGGGGATCTTCCCAATCCAAGGATCGAACCCATGTTTCCTGCATTGCAGGCTGATTCTTTACCAACTGAGCTACAAGGGAAGCTACAGTCATATGGTCATACCAAACTACAAGGAACACAAGGAAATGTACCTTTCACCCAGATGAAAATGTGTCCAACAGAAGAACAGTATATGAGGAGTGGCCTCATCTTATAAAATTATTCCAATAAATAAATGAAAACAAAATAATAGAATATTACTATCTTGCAACCTCCAATGAATCAACGGATCAAAGCATTGAACATCAATAATTGCTAATATAAGAGAAAAAGAGTGAAAACCAGACATTACATGCCTCCTGATGAAAGAACACTTAACACTAACAATCCAGTTAAAACAATGTTACAAGTTTGATCAAACTTCTGGTAATTAGCAAAACCAAACCTGTAAGAAACTCTATAGGTCAGACAGATCAGGTTTTTCAAAAGATAAACTGTAAGAAAAAGAAAGGAATAGAGAGGAAAGAGCAGTTTAGGAGCTCTCAGAGACAGGTCAGTGTTTGCTAAAGAGCAAAATCAAACTTTGTTGTCTAGAGATGCACAAAGCAGGTAACCAAACTGTGAAGATATGCAAGGAAATGATAACCATAAAAGGCAAGGCTGTAGTTACCTTGGAGGGATGGTGGGGTTTGTCCTTGAGACAGAGTACATGGAAAGACTTCTGGGGCAGATGGCAGAATCCTGTGCCTTCACCTGAGTGGCTTGAAGGATGTTAACCTTGTAACAGTCCACTAGCCTATTGTTTTTCTGTGTATGCCTTTTTTCTATTTGTGTTTTACCTTACAGTGAAAGAGTTAAAATGAGCAAAAGGAATGTTTTTCATTCAAAAGCATTACAGCCTTCAATTAAAGAGAATGCCAGAAGAAAATTTAACGAGTGGAAAGATACCCACTATAATCAAAGAGATAACTGAATAAATTTTTCCTCATCTGCAGATCCTCTCAACAAGGCAATAGAAAGGCTGTATACGCTGCTATACAAGAGTATTCCTTACAGAAAACAGTTTCTAGAAGACCTTTTGACTAAGAAGTCTGAGTCCTTAATTCGTTGCCAAGGAGTTGCTCAGGGAAACCTCAGCTGGAGCCAGGAAAGGCCCTGTTTCCTAATAAAGAGGAGGTGGCCGCCTGGCACAGCCACTCACCCTGTGAGTCAGGGAACATGAGCTCCCACTTTAGCTCAGTCATTGCCTCCCTATGTGACCTTGGGTGAGTCCCCTAAACTCAGTTTCTCTGTCAGCCAAATGGAGAGTGAGTGTTGAATGAGGTCATCTAGAGGCCCTTCCAGCTCTCCCTTCATACAATCCTAGTTCTAATGTAAGCTCTCTCAGAGGGTGGTCTGTCAACCCCCTGTGTTAGAATCACCGGTTATTAAAAAGGCCCCATCTAGATCTAATTAGTCAGACTCTGGGGCCGGGGTATTGGAATTTTTTTCCCAAATATCCCAGGTGTTTCTGATACACGCAAGTTTGAGGCCCACTGTTCTAAGATATCATTTAGGCAGAAAGAGAGTAGAAAGGACTTCACATCTCTTAAACTCCTCCTATATACCAAAATGCTAGGGCATTTTGACTCTTTGTATAAAAGAAGGTAGTATTTCCCATCCTACAGATGAGGAAAAGGAGGTTCAGAGACTCAGTCCCAGAGCTAGTAAGCTCTGTTGGAACTAGAGGGCTTCGCAAAAAATTAGAAAGGGAGGGAGGAAACTAAATTCAAACTGAGAAAGTGTCTCAGTATTGGAAAGATCCTAGTTGAGTGATCATGTTATATATTTGTTACCAGCAAATATTAACAATTCCCAGGAAATAAAATCTGGAAAAGATAAAGCCTAACCTTTTTGGGTCCTTTGTGTTTAGTCTGGTTGCTCTTGCTCCTAGGGTACCGAGTATGGAGGCACAGCACCGGGAACTTCAGACAAGAGTTCCTAGCGCGGCATGGCTATGCCCACCCCTCAGCCTGTGCAGGGACACTGCGGACAACTCTGCAATTCAAGATGGCGGCAGTGGTGTGCCGTGCGCAGAGATGCTGCTCCTGGCACCTCAGTTTGGTGGGCCGCGTGCAGAAGATGGCAGTGGAGGGCTGTGTGCAGAGATGCTGGCCCTGCCACTTCAAGCTGGAGCACCTGTGAGCAGCACAGCTGCACCCAACCGGGAAGAACTCTGCCCCGTCCCCGCTGACAAGCACTCTGTAAAACAGCCCTGCTTTTGGGCCGTTGCCAAGGACTTTTCAGGAGAGCTAGTGCTGAAGAGCTGGAGAAGGCGATGGCGCCCCACTCCAGTGCTCTTGCCTGGCAAATCCCACGGACAGAGGAGCCTGGCGGGCTGCAGTCCATGGGGTCGCTGAGGGTCGGACACAACTGAGCGACTTCACTTCGCTTTTCACTTTCATGCATTGGAGAAGGAAATGGCAACCCACTCCAGCGTTCTTGCCTGGAGGATCCCAGGGAGGGAGGAGCCTGGTGGGCTGCCGTCTATGGGGTCGCACAGAGTCGGACGCGACTGAAGCAACTTAGCTATCTAGCTAGCTAGCGCTCTAGAGCAAGCGCTCACGCCCTTCATTGTTTGAAGAATAAAGCTTTCCTATGCTTCTGAGTTGAACTCCATCTCATTCTATGGGCATGAGTGACACCTGGGGCAGGAGCACCCTTGCTGGGGACTGATTTGAAAGGGTAATACTTTCAACACAGGCACATACCTTCGGAAACTCTTTTGCTTAATATTGTAAAGAGATGTGTGGGCAGTAACGGGAGGGATGACGTGGGAGGGCAGAGTAAGGTCTCGCCTTTGACTAAAGAGGAAGGTAGCAGAAGATACTCAAACACTTGAAGTTTTCTGATGCAGAAAAATAAGTAGCCAGGAAGACCTTAAAATGGCCTAGAGAATAAAACAGCCAGGAGTCGCTTTTGATGCCTGCATGTAAAGGAAGAATTTATAATAAAACAATCTTCTGGCATATTGATTTATTTAAAAGTTGCTATAAAATATGACCTTTAAGTATAGGGACTATTTAATATATCTGAGATGTCTTAATAAAGAAAAATTGTTATGAAAAAGGACTGAAGATGCTATGACCAGAGCAGATCTCACGGAGACCTTGCCTTACAAGACAGATCATGTGTTTGCATCCTCACTGTCTGGGATTAGCATACCCAGTACTGGGGGAGAGAAGGTGATAATGTTCTTAAAGGTGAAATCTGAAAATACAAAATCATCAAAGTCCTAGCCAATGGCACAACTATGAGTGAGGGGAGTGGACAGTGCTTTTGAGTATCTGTTAAACATTTTTTAAGTAAATCAAAGGATGGAAGGGGCTGCAGTGTAAGTATAATAGCATCCAGCTCTCTGGACAGGGAGAACTAGATAGAGTTCAGAGAGCCTCTGGCTGCCAAAGTCAGGCCATAGGAGGTGAAAAGTGAAAGTGAAAGTGTTAGTTGCTCAGTCGTGCTTGACCCTTTGCAACTTCATGGACTATAGCCCACCAGGCTTCTCTGTCCATGGGATCCAGGCAAGAATACTGGAGTGGGTTGCCATGCCCTTCTCCAGGGGATCTTCCTGACCCAGGGATAGAACCCTGATCACCTGCATTGCAGGCAGATTCTTTACCGTCTGAGCTATCAGGGAGTAAAATGTGGCCACCACTAAGTAAAATGTGGCCATCACAGAAAGATTTTTAGTCTTTAGTTTCATGTGCTACGTCACTTCAGTTGTGTCTGACTCTGCAATTCCATGGCCTGTAGCCCACCAGGCTCCTCTGTCCCTGGGATTCTCCAGGCAAGAATACTGAAGTGAGTTGCCATAGAAGATCCCCCTCCTCCAGGGGACCTTCCTGATCCGGGGAGCAAACCCACATCTTTTATGTCTCCTGCACTGGCAGGCGGGTTCTTTACCACCAGCACCAGCTATGAAGCCCTTAGTGTCATAACCTATAGTGTACAGCCTATAGTATCAGCCACTAAAGTAGACACAGGGGTCAGGGGGAGGGGGTTTATATGTGCCATAGGAGGCCAGTCACACACAGGAAAAGGTAGCTAACAAGAAGAGATGGTAGAATGAAAACTAAAGAGCAAGATGAGCCAAGAAGTGCCATAGGGATACAGAGAAGTGAGATACTTTCTCAGCCAAGGGCTTCCAGGGGAGCCAGTTTTCAAAAAGAGAGACTGGTAAGCCAGATTCCAAATGGGAGAAAGATGAGAAAAGGCAGAGTGTGCACACCACACAGCATAGTTGGGGGACAGTGGGGCAGTCAGTTAAGTTGGAGACGAGGGTCCCACAAGGAATGTAAAAGGGCAAACGGCCAGATCAGGGACAGAGTAGGGGGTTACATGACAAGATGAAAAAGTTTAAAAGTTATCCTACAGGCAATAGGGAGCTACTGAAAGGTTGCTGCTACTGCTACTGCTACTAAGTCGCTTCAGTTGTGTCCGACTCTGTGCAATCCCACAGACGGCACCCCACCAGGCTCCCCCGTCCCTGGGATTCTCCAGGCAAGAACACTGGAGTGGGTTGCCATTTCCTTCTCCAATGCGTGAAAGTGAAAAGTGAAAGTGATGTCGCTCAGTCGAGTCCAACTCTTTGCCACCCCACGGACTGCAGCCCACCAGGCTCCTCCATCCATGGGATTCTTCAGGCAAGAGTGACGGAGTAGGTTGCCAAGTTTCAGTCTAGTGCAGTCACTCAGTTGTGTCCAACCCTTTGCGACCCCATGAATCGCAGCACACCAGGCCTCCCTGTCTATCATCCACTCCCAGAGTTCACTCAGACTCATGTCCATCGAGTCAGTGATGCCATCCAGCCATCTCATCCTCTGTCGTCTCCTTCTTCTCCTGCCCCCAATCCCTCCCACATCAGAGTCTTTTCCAATGAGTCAATTCTTTGCATTAGGTGGCCAAAGTACTGGAGTTTCAGCTTTAGCATCACTCCTTTCAAAGAAATCCATATATAATAGCAAAACCCTTATAAACTTCAGATCTATATGTCCAGTCTCTAGATGGAGTTACAATAAAAAAGTCAACAACAAAAAGAATTCCAGTCTTTCACTTCTGTCTCTCCCATTCATAACTCCCAGCAGCATTTCTTGAATACCTTTTTGTTCCCTTTCTTCCTCCAGACACTCTACTCCAGAGTTCAGTTTGCTGGCTAAGTGATTCACTTTTCCCTCCAACCTCTGTGCTCCAATCTTTCTGTATCGGAAAAATCTTGGAACACTTTTGACAAATGGAAACTCTTCCAAACTTGGGAGTAGAGAGAGAAAGAGTTCGTATGTAACATATGGAGCAAAAGTTGAGGCAAAAGACAGTCTTCTTCAAATCAAGAGAAGGGAAGGAAATATTCAAGTCTACATATATTTTATACCATCACAGTAGGATGGGATGATGATAAAATGTGGAGTTTGAGGGAAACATCTACAATTATTAATCTGACATTGAAATGCTACAGATACACGCCATGCTCAGGTAGATTGGATACATATAGTTTTTTGATGTTTGAGCAGTCAGTGGATGGATAGACATATTCAATATGAGGAGAGTAAGTGTGGGAGAGTGGTAAACTGATCAACTGTGTGTCACCAGAACTGAGAACAAAAGACAGTGAGTCCTCAGCAACTCTGGAAAAAAAAAAAAAAAAGCTAAATTTTTGTGATTTTTCTGAAGGTTACTGAGTCATGAGTCAACCCTTTCCAAGTAAACATTTCAAACTGCATATCTAGGTCTTTTAGCAATAATAAAAATGAAAGAATTACACTTGTATTTCCATTCAAATTTATTTTTTAGACATCATGTCAGATTAACAGAAAAGTTGCAAGAGTAGCTAGTTATTTTATAGAATGCCGTCTGACATTTCATCATTATTAGATTCAGATTATGCCCTTTTGGTAGGAATGCCACATAAGTAAGACTGATGTCTCATATAAGGAGATAGCATGTTTTCATTCTAAAATCAAATATAACATATTATAAGGAGTGATTGTTCTGAGAATGATGATACAAAAACTATGTTTAACTATAAAAAGGAGAACAATCATCTCCTAAAGGAATCATAGTAGGAACAGTTACAGACAACAGAATTATTTTCCAAGATGGCACTGGAGCCTGTGGCTGTTCTCTGTCTTCAGAACTTTTTATGTGTTTCTAGTCCCGAGTCTATGTAACCCCATGTGGCCTCTAAAACTTTTTAAATCGTTTAATTTAAGGAACAGAAATCTTTATGATATATCCACAAAATGGAAGGCTATGTAGCCATTAAGATGATGAAAAGGTAGGAATCATACGAACAGACATGAAAAGATGCCCAGAACTGGTTTTTTAAAGAAGGGTGCAAAGCAGTAGGCATGATCCCATTTTTGCAATAAAACCACAAGAGAGAGAAATGGAGATGGAGAGAAAGACAGAGGCATAGAGAGAGGAATCTGGAAAGAGGCATACCTAACGGAGGTTATTTCTGGGATGTGAGATCATAGGTGAATTTCACTTTTCACTGTCATCTGTCAATATATGTGAATAATGAGAATTTTTATTACTATTACTAGTCATGATCAACACAAGCAATGAAGATGCTTCCATTTTGGAAAAAAATCTGCTTATAAAACGAGTCTTGGGAGCTTGGTGGCATCTTCTCAGAAGCACCTCTCTTCCTCTTCTGTCTGCTAGCAGATACTCTTCCTGTCCAATCTCTAAAAAGAAAGGAAACTCTTGCCATTTTCCTGCCTTAACCTCACAGCTTCTCTGCTTTCCTCTCCATATTGCCTGCTGCTCTCCATTCAGAGGAAAGGGCTTTCTTTCCCCTCTCCCAGGCCCCTTTTCTCTGTTGTCTTCTGTCTCCCTCTTACTCTTGGCTTCCTTCCCAACAGAATTCCCTCCCCTAAAACCCTTCCCCTACTCCCTTCTGTTCAGCCAAACACCCCAGAGAAGTGTCTACCCTTGGTAGCTGCATTGCCTCTTTAAACCTTGAGGTCAGTTTCCATTTCCCCATCCTGTAACATCGTGCTTTTTAATGCAGATGAAATTCAAAGCTGTTTCCAGGAAACTCCTCTGCAGCACTTAATACCTGCACTGGCCTTCTTTTTCTTTTTTAATTGGAGGGTAATTGCTTTACAATGTTGTGTTGGTTTCTGCTGTACAACAATACAAATCAGGCATAATTATATATATAATTATATACGTATCCTCCCTCCTGAACCTCCCCCCACTCCCACCCCACCCCTCTAGGTCATCACAGAGCACCGGTCTGGGCTCCCTGGGTTATACAGCAGCTTCCCACTAGTTATCCATTTTACAAATGATAATGCACTGGTCTTCTTGAAACAAACTTTTCCATGGTTTCTGTGACAGACTGCAGACCTAACCCTTCTCTCTCCTCTCAGACTGCTCATTTCCAAACCTTCCCTGATTGGTGTTCTCTAAGACTCTGCCCTGAGCCTTCTGCTCTGCTTTCTGACATCTTTCCCGTCAATGACGTTACCCACATCAGAGATGCACCATCTTCCCTCCAAGCGTCTGAGTTCTCTGTTTCAGCTCTTAGTGTCCTGCCACATGAGATAGATAATGTTGATATTTTCATTTCCACCATCACTTACCTGCTAAGGCCAAGTGATTCTACTGCTGAAATGTCTTATTATAACCTGAATGTTTGTTCCCCCCAAAATTTATGTACTGAAGCCCTAACCTCCCCAGTGATGACAGTGATGGTGTTAGAAGGTGGACCTTCAGAAGGTGATTAGAACTAGATGAGGTCATGAAGGTGGAGCCCCTATGATGGGATTAGTGCCCTCAGAAGAAGAAGGGACTCCAGAGCTCTCTTTCTCTACCATGTGAGGACACAACTTGAAGGTAGCCATCTGCAAGCCAGAAAGAGAGGCCCCCAGAACGAAACCTGCCAGAATCTTGATCTTGGACTTTCCAGCCTCCAGAACTGTGAGAAATCAATGTCTGTTGTTTAAGCTATCCAGTCTGTGGTATTTTGTTATGGCAGCTCCATCAGATTAAGACGTATGTTAAATCTCTATTCCCACCCCACCACTTCCCTGGTTCAGGTCCTTGTCATTGCCTGGATTGTGACAAAACCCTCTTTCCTGAGTCACTCACCTTTACAAACTAACCTGCCAGCTGAGACTAGAATTTCCTTTCTGAAACACAAGCCTGATGATGTCATTTCTCTGCTTAAAACCAAAATTCAGATTTCCCACAGGTCATTCCACAGAATGTTTGTTCCATGTGTTGTTAATAGCTGATACAGCAAAATAAACAAGGGGGAATCCAGTTCTCAAATAAGTTGGACTTATTGAGAAACACTGGGATAAACAAAGTTCAATGGGTTTCTTCACTGTAGAATTCATCACAGTCCTTCATACACTAATAAAAACTTTGAATCTCCAAGAAAGAAGTTCAGTTCAGTTCAGTCGCTCAGTCATGTCCGACTCTTTGTGATCCCATGAATCGCAGCACACCAGGNATTTATTTATCTATGTTCAAATAGATCTAATTACAAGAACATAGGCAAAGATTTGTCATCTGGAATGGAAAACATCAACCATTATGTTTACAGACTATAGTTTTTTTTTTTTTTTAATCTCTATTTTTGTCTAAGCCCATCAGAAACTAAACTGCAGAAGTCACAACAAGTATTTATTGAATGAGCATTGAATAAATAGATTAATTTTTCTTTGCAGCTGTGCTTTAAATAAATATAAGCTGATTGGGCAGATAACCTACAAAAAAAAAAAGGACTTCAATTACACATTTTAAGTCAAATAACTTATTTTAGTCTTCACATATCCCCATTATAAACCTTAAGGCCATACAACTTTAATATTATTTTATAGCATAATCCACAAGTCAGTAACTGTTAGTTGCTTCAGTTGTTTCTGACTCTTTGTGATCCCATGGACTGTAGCCTGCCAAGCTCCTCTGTCCATGGGATTTCCCAGGCAATAATATTGGAGTGGGTCGCCATTCCTTCTTCAGGGGATCTTCTCAATACAGGGATTGAACCCAGGTCTCCTGCATTGCAGGCAGATTCTTTACTATCCGAGACACCAAGGAAGTCCTAGCATAATCCATGTTCTGTGACATTTGAAAGGGTGTTATGGTTTTTCTATGTTGTTTTGTTATTGTTTCTATTGTGAGATGCTCTTTCATTAAACTTTGCTTAGATAATACTGCCAAAGTCTCAGTGGTTTATAACAACACACATTCATCTTTCATCCTTACTCCTGTGGATGAACTATAGATACTCTGCTCCGGATGTGTTGACATATCCTCATTCACTGACCCAGGCAGAAAAGGCACTACTTCATGGAGTGTAGTTTTCTTACTGCAGATGAGAGTAGCCAAGAGTCTAAGTAATACTGAGCAAGAGCCTACATGATGTATGTCATGCCTGCTTATGCATCACTTACTCAAAGCAAGTGACAAGCCCAGATACAACATCCATGAGATGGGAAAGTATAGGCCCTGCACGGGGAAGGTGAATATTTACTTCCCAGTAATACTATCAGTCGGAGTCACATTTTTTAGGCCCTTTGTACTATTCCAATAAGGCAGTATTTCACACATTTTAAAAAGATGATTTTAAATGAAAACAATAGAAAAATATTCTTACTATTAAGCTATGTCATAATGGGACTTAGTCTTTTTTTTTATTTGTATTATATGTCATGCTATACATGGTAAGTGGTGGGAATGAGAAAATAATGACATAGAATTAATTTATATATAACATGAAATTTAAGAGAGTTTATTTTAATCTGCCAGAGCCAGAACTCATTTGACCTGAACATTACAACATGTCTTCATTTCTCAAATTTAGTTTTTAAAATTTAAATTAAATGGTAGTGAGATACATATGGGCTTCCCATATGGCGCTAATGGTAAAGAACTCACCTGCCAATGCAAAAGACATAAGAGACATAGGTTTGATCCTTGGTTAAAGAAGATTCCCCTGGAGGAAGGCATGACAACCCACTCCAGTATTCTTGTCTGGAGAATACCATGAACAGAGGAACCTTGCGACCTACAGTCCATAGGATCACAAAGAGTTGGACACAACGAGATCCAACCAGTCCATTCTAAAGGAGATCAGCCCTGTGATTTATTTTTGGAAGGAATGATGCTAAAGCTGAAACTCCAGTACTTTGGCCACCTCATGCAAAGAGTTGACTCATTGGAAAAGACTCTGATGCTGGGAGGGATTGGGGGTAGGGGAGAAGGGGACGACAGAAGNATCCAACCAGTCCATTCTAAAGGAGATCAGCCCTGTGATTTATTTTTGGAAGGAATGATGCTAAAGCTGAAACTCCAGTACTTTGGCCACCTCATGCAAAGAATTGACTCATTGGAAAAGACTCTGATGCTGGGAGGGATTGGGGGTAGGAGGAGAAGGGGACGACAGAAGATGAGATGGCTGAATGGCATCACCAACTCAATGGATGTGAGTTTGAGTGAACTCTGGGAGTTGGTGATGGGCAGGGAGGCCTGGCGTGCTGCGATTTATGGGGTCGCAAAGAGTTGGACATGACTGAGCAACTGAACTGAATTTAAGGTGACTTAGTGTGCACACGTGCAGTTAGACATCTTGGTCATTAATTTTTGTATTTTGTAGTACTTAGCAATTCAGAATTAAAATGTTTTGGGCAATAGAGCTGCATGAGCTATGACTATTATCTAAGAATTTAACTGCTAGTTTATATCACATCTTATCTTCCAAAGCCACAATGATTAATTCAAGATGACATTTATGGAGTGATGATAATTAAACTCCAAAAAATAACAAGTAAGAATACAAATACATCAACATATTAACCATTTCTTACATATATTTAAGCTATAAATACCTGAAAATACATTAATATAAGCTTTAGATCTATTTAAATCTTCAGTTTGCAAAGTTTTAGTGTAGTGTGTCACATATGAATGTGTATGTGCCTGTGTTCAGTCACGCAGTCATATGTGACTCTTTGCAACCCCATAGACTGTAGCCCTCCAGGCTCCACTGTCCATGGGATTTTCCAGGCAAGAATATTGGAATAGGTTGCCATTTCCTCCTCCAGGGATTTGTCCTGATCCAAGTATTGAACCCATGTCTCCTATTTTGCTGGCAGATTCTTTACTGTTCAGCCATATGGGAAGCCCATGTCATATATGTATAAATTAGTTATATAATATGATGTATAAAATAATTCATTTAGATATCTAAATATGTCTACCAGTTATAAATTTGGCAGTTGGACTTAAGGTAATTTATTTCAAATTCCACTGATGACAATACTCTAAATTATGTTCAGTGCTATATATTTATTTTTAATGTATCTTTATGATTGTATATGTGTATGTATGTGTGTGTGTGGAAACAGAGAACATTATATTTATATTCAAGCTGAATGCTTTCTGAGGAAATGTATAATTTGTACTATCTTCTAAATTAAAAAGCCTGAATTTACCCACAAATTCTTTTCACAAATGATTTTAGCAGTTTTAACTTTGTCTAAAAATTATAACAAGTCTGAGTTGCTTACAAATTCATTAATGAATGATATTTTCCCCAAGATCTTTACATCTGTGAACAATGAAGACTTATAGCCCTTATAATTTGCAAACATATAATAAATTTTGCCTGAATAGTTAGAATTAGAGAGAATGGATTGATTATTAACGTTAAACTATAGGCAAATTATTTATCTTTACTTTTTAGAATTATATAGATAGCTTCACCTACAAAATATCTAGTGAAGACATTCATTTCTCATAATATTGAGTTTAGAATTATTCCACAGTTTCTGCTTTAAAAAAGAAAATTTTCAGTAATTATGACCATATTGTGTAGAACATTAAATTCTGTGTTCATAATCAAGTGATTGAAAACTTTCAATAGTTCATTTAATCAATTCCAAATACTATTCGATTCTTCCCAATATTATGAGAACTCAAGTCAGTTCCTTGCTTGAAAGTATGAGCATTATTGGCTGATTATTCAGTTCAGTTCAGTTCAGTCGCTCAGTCGTGTCTGACTCTTTGCAGCCCCATGAATTGCAGCGCGCCATGCCTCCCTGTCCAGAAGCAAAAATAATGTTTTTGCATTTTTTAAATTTGTCATTTGATATTGGAATACAAGTTAAATGAAAGTGGTTATGTTATATATTATTTTGATGTGATTTTCTCACTTTATGTCTTTTTACTAATAACTTATTACCTGCTATTTACTTTATATTTATCTTAGACTATGAAAATGCTGTTAGACAAAAGCAAATTTGAGCAATTTTCTTACTTGAGTTCAAAATGGATCGTAAAGCTGTGGAGACAACTCACAACGTCAATGATGCATTTGGCCGATGAACTGCTAACAAACATACAGTGCAGTGGTAGTTCAAGAAGTTTTGCAAAGTAGATGAAAACTTTGAAGAGAAGAACATTAGCCAGCCATTGGAAGTTGACAATGGCAAATCGAAAGGACTGTGGAAACTGATCATCTTAGAACTTCCCAAAATGTTGTCAAAGAAAGAACAACTTCAAACATCCTATGGTTCTTTGGCATTTGAAGCAAATTTGAAAGGTGAAAAAGCTTGATAAGTGGGTGCCTCATGGGCTGAGTAGAAATAAAAAATAATCATCAATTTGAAATGTTGTCTTCTCTTAATTTATGCAACAACTGCAAAGCATCAACAAACCATTTCTTGATCAGATTGTGACATGCAATGAAAAGTGGATTGTATATGACAACCAACAGCAAACCAGCTCAGTGGCTGGATCAAGAAGAAGCTCCAAAGCACTTCCCAAAGCCAAGCTTGTACCGAAAAAGATTGTGGTCACCCTTTGGTGATCTGCTGCCAGTCTGATCCACTACAGCTTTCTGAATCCCAGAGAAACCATTTCATCTTAGAAGTGTGCTCAGCAAATCAATGGGATGCACCAAAAATTGCAATGACTGTAGCTGGCCTTGGTGAACAGAAAGGGCCCAATTCTTCTCCGTGACAATGTCTGACTGCACATTACACAACCAGCACTTCAAAAGTTGGACGAATTGGGCTTTGAAGTTTTGCTTCATCCACCATATTCACATGACCTCTCACCAACCGGCTACTACTTCTTCAAGCTAATTGATAATTTTTTCAGGGAAACACTTCCACAACCAGCAGGAAGCAGAAAATGCTTTCCAAGAATTTATAAATCTGGATGCATGGATTTTTATGCTACAGGAATAAGCAAACTTATTTCTCGTTGGCAAAAAATATGTTGATTGTAATGATTCCTATTTTTATTAAAACAGATGTTTTTGAGTCTAGTTATAAAGATTTAAAATCCACGGTCCAAAACCAGAATTTTGTTGCAATAACATAATAAGTTTCTAATTGAGATATTAACAATGTCATTTCCAGAGTAACTCATTGATAAAAATTAAAGAAAAGAAGATAGAGGAAAAGAGAGAAATTCTGTGAAATAATTTAAGTAAATGTTAAAAGGATATTTAAAAAAACAAGCCTTTCACAACTCTGAATATTTTCTTGAAATAGATTGAATGACTTTAGAATTTCCTCTAATGTAACTTTTTAATACTCAAAGTTTTGAAAGAGAAGTTGGACTGGATTGTTGGTATCCAGATATCTAAGATGAGATTCTCAGATAAAATACTGCCTTGGTGGAACTAAATGAATCCTCCCTTAACCTCTGATTGACATTTAACAGATGAGAGTGCATTCAGGGTACCACAGTTATGTTATATAGATGGAAATAGGGTTGATATGAAAATTCAATCATGGTGGAGTTTGACATCAAGGCCATGACTGGATAAACAAAGATAATTGTGCAAAAGTCTTAAATGTGCTGCTATTTCTACCAACTCAATAAACCATTTGACTTTCTGAAATAAGAAGTATTATTTTATAATCTAAGCAATATCACAGTATGAACAGTATGGGAACTGACATAAATGACAACTGATTTGGCTTTAAAATGTCAATTATTAATCATGATTACTTGTGTAATATTCAGCCTTCTCAATGCATTGTTGAGTACCATGACTGAAGAGGCTGTTACAGCCTCTGTTAATATCTCGATAGTCTTTGGAATAAGTAGGCACAAAATAAATATATATGAAATAAGATAAAGATGATTTCTACAGGTTTACATATATTTCAGACACTTTTGAATTGTGATGTTGGAGAGAACTCTTAGAGTCAATTGGACTACAGGGAGATCAAATCAGTCAATCTTAAAGAAATCAACATTGACCGGAATATTCATTGGAAGGACTGACGCTGAAGCTGAGGCTCCAATAATTTGATGAAAAGAGCTGATTCACCGGAAAAGACTCTGATGCTGGGAAAGATTGAAGGCAAAAGGAGAAGGGGGTGGCAGAGGACTAGATGGTTAGTTAGCCTCACTGACTCAATGAAAATGACTTTGAGCAAACTCTAGGTGATAGTGGAGGACAGAGGAGCCTGGCACGCTGCAGTTCATGGGGTCCCAGAGTCAGAAACAACTTAGCGACTGAACAACAACAATTAGCTCATTCATTTTTTTAGTAAATATTTATTGATCACTTGCTAACCATTAAAGTAAGTAAGACATGTTAAAAAAATCCTGCCTTATTGTACTTACAATGTATAAGGGAAAATGGAACACATGATAAGCAATGAATAAATAATTTCATAGTTTATTAGAAACCAATAGGTGATTCTGAAAAATTATAAGAAAATAGCATTACTATAATGTGGATTAGACAGAATCCAAGGCAGGTTACTGTATTAACCTGTAGAAATGCTAGCTTAATTCCTTGGCTTTGCTACTCACTAGCTTCATGACTTCACATCTAAAACACTTCTGCAAAATCAATTATTTGAAAATTTACCCCAAGGTGCTTACAACTACAACATTCTAGTACTCTATGTCTAAGCTCAGCAACTCTGATCTATTACTGAGGATAAATCAGTGATATAAATGATAGTTTTAAAAAACATTCAATGTCTATTGACATAGACAATATATCTTAAAACCTTGAGTTTGATAATGTATGAACAAAACATATTTGTTATGTTTGAAACTCAGGGTGAAATTTATTCATCACCCAGAACTTTTGCATATGGAAAATTGTTAATTATGTCATAGAATCTTTGAAGTTATTAAAAATATTACAATGGTATGCAACTGCAAGGAGATCCAACCAGTTCATTCTGAAGGAGATCGGCCCTGGGATTTCTTTGGAAGGAATGATGCTAAAGCTGAAACTCCAGTACTTTGGCCACCTCATGCAAAGAGTTGACTCATTGGAAAAGACTCTGATGCTGGGAGGGATTAGGGGCAGGAGGAGAAGGGATGACAGAGGATGAGATGGCTGTATGGCATCACTGACTCGGTGGGCACGAGTCTGAGTGAACTCCGGGAGTCTGTGATGGACAGGGAGGCCTGGCATGCTGAGATTCATGGAGTTGCAAAGAGTCGGACATGACTGAGTGACTGAACTGTGACTATGCATAAACAAAATTCCTTCACAGTAGAACATGAAGAAAGTAATGTTTTATAATGTTATACAATATAACACTATATTTATGATGTTATATAATGTCAAGTTTGCTTGGTGTTTTGGAATACAAAACTGCGGTGTAAAAAATGTTAGATAGTCATAGTCTGGGTTTAATGTGCTGGATGAGCTTGCTGCCTGTCTACATTTTTCCAGGTGATTNCCTTCACAGTAGAACATGAAGAAAGTAATGTTTTATAATGTTATACAATATAACACTATATTTATGATGTTATATAATGTCAAGTTTGCTTGGTGTTTTGGAATACAAAACTGCGGTGTAAAAAATGTTAGATAGTCATAGTCTGGGTTTAATGTGCTGGATGAGCTTGCTGCCTGTCTACATTTTTCCAGGTGATTCTTCAAACTAAAGTGTAACTACTTAAGAATTTCAAATATGACAAATAGCTTTTGAAGTTGACTTTTGTGTGTGTGTCAGAGAAACACGAGATGGAATATAAATAAAAACAGCTCACGGAAACAAGTTTTAAGATCTGACATTTCTAAGCATCAGGTTTCTTCTTTCCTCAGGGAGATAAACAAAACTATTGAAAACCCCATTAGGTATATTTATAGCTCAGGTTTAATGTCCAGGATGTAAACAAAGATGCCAGACTGCCAGCTATCAACTTTGGGATGGAAGAAAACAGCTTCTCAGAGTGAACGTTTTCATCCTTTTCTCATCAATATTCACAAAATGTGGCACCTTAATATTTTATGCAGCACACGGGGAGACTCCTTTTAGATTACTTTCCATAAAAATTTTTATTTTTTTGTGAACCATTGTCTGTGGAAAATTCACTGAACTATTTTCTGTTATACTTACTTTTTCTTGGATATGGGTATAGCAGATTAGGGAAGCAGTGTTCAGAACTTTCCATGGCTCCTCAAATGGAGAAGAAATATGTTAATTAATAACTAATGCTGTAGGAAATGTACCAATGAGATGTCCTAGGGAGAACATTTGTAGCTATTGGGAAGTGTATGAAAACCAAAGAATATCTAATGTTTCAAATAATTATAGCAGTTATAGGGTATGAAAAATAGACTTTTCCATACAGTTTCAAGGGGTCTTACTTGTATGTTTCATGGACTGAGTATTTGTGTACCCCTAAATACACATGCTGATACTTTAATCATCATTGTTGCTATATTTGAATAAGAAAGTAATTAAGGTTAAATGAGGTCATAAAGATAGGGCCTTGATCTCATGGGCTTCCCTGGTGGCTCAGAGAGTAAAGAATTTGCCTGCAATGCTGGAGACCTGGCTTTGATCCCTGAATCAGGAAGATCTCCTGGAGAAGGGAATGGATACCCACTCCAGTATTCTTGCCTAGAGAATCCATGGACAAAGGTGCCTGGTGGGCCATAGTCTATGGGGTTGCAAAGAGGTGGACACAACTGAGTGAAATCATTTTCACTTGATTTCATAGGATTGGGGTCTTTATTAGAAGAATCACCACAGAGCTCACTCTCCCCTCTCTCTTTCTCTTTTTTTCTTTCTCTCCCCATTCACACACAAAGAGGTCATAGAAACTCACAGTGAGATGGTGGCCACCTACAAGACAAACGGAGATGCTTGAGAATGAAATGTCCCTTGCTGATATCTTGATTTTGTACTTCCAGCCTTTAAAAATGTAAAAACTAGATTTCTGTTGTTTAACCCATTCAGTACTGCATTATGGCAGCCCAAGTAAGCTAATACAGTTTTTAAGATTTAGGAAACACAACCATAGCTCTATATAAGCAAAACTCTCCAAGATATTATTCTAAAGTGGAATTGACAGTTTTGAAAGAAACTCTAAGTTCACTGTCATTAAAAATAAAAAAAAAAAATTCAAAGACGTCTGTCAACTGTATAATTCAGTTGAATTGTACAATTCTACTATTCTAAAACTGTGTGAAAATTTCCGGTTCTGTGAACAGAATTAGCAATGTTGACCAGGAAATACGTCTATAAAAGTAATGTAACTGTGTATTTTTGAAGTGTGAAAAAAGGAAAAAAAAATAGTAAAGGAGACTAAGAAAAAGTAAATTCCAATGTTGGTGAAAGAAATGCTTAAAAAAACTTAAGGTGTTTATGGATTAACAACTGGCCATAGTAGGTAGGGGAAAAATGATTGCTACTACTTCTCTACTGCTATCTCATAGAAACTTACGTTACTCTTTTATTATTATCATTATTTTAAGAATGAGAGCTCCATATGTATACTCAAAGGTACTCTTTGGAAAAAAAATCAAATTCTATGTATAGATTACAAGTCACTGATGCCAAATTAGGTATGATTTTTAAATATCTAATAATCACTGAAGCAAAACGAATTTTAAACTAGTCACTTTTGAAGACTGATTCTATAATTTATAACCTTAAACATTACCAAACATTGTTAAACTTTTAAGATGTTCTCCACATTCACTAGAAATGTAACAGGTTTTGTCTTCCATTCAAGCTTCTTTTTCTCTAGGGCTTATTCCTTGAAATTGTTATCTTTATGCTGAATTAGTATTTGTCTCAGGAACACTCTTAATATAGCAAGAAAAATAGCCTAGAGAATTCTACTACCCTATGGATTAAACTAAGAGTCCAAGAGTAAGTAAGCAAAATTCACATTCAGACAAAATTTGCATATTTATTAGCTTTTGTATAAGCAGATATCTTTAAGTCAACTTTTTATGCACAAGTTGCCAGTTATTTTAAAATTCTTGCAGCTTTTATATGATAACCTGAAAATAAAATATTTGACCTTTTGTTTAGAAAGCTGTGAATAAGAATATAGTATAACAAGATATTTTTTCGGTTGAGATGTTTAACAGGTAAAGTTTGGTTCACATGAATGTTTACCAAAGCTTTTTACGTTCTGTCTTTACACTGGCAAAGGAAGAAATCAAAGAACCGGTTCCCAAATGTTCTATGTGCCAGTCCTTCAACAACTGATTGTAAAATCTTTTGAAGAAGACTATCAAGTATACTTTTCCATCTAAGAGAGCAAAATATTTTTATGTCTGTATCTCATTTGCTTATAATCAAAACTAATTGAATTTTTGGATGCTTGAGTTTTCCTTTTTTGATATTCTTATAGCCTAACTCAATAAGTTTGTTGAAATCATCATGTAGCAATTTTGATGTGAAATGTTACATTCCTGTAAGGCAGCTTCCCTGTTGCTGCCACAGAAGTCTTTCAAAGTAACTAGCTTAATTGGTTTATTGACAATTTAAAATAATTCAATATCACCCAGTAGAAAAAGCCCACATTTTTCAGTACATGGTATAAATGTGTGTGTGTGCGTGTATGTGCTTGTATAAAATTAGGCTCTGTTTCTCCACTTTCTTTAAAAATTAGTTTCTACTCACACCACACCACTTGAAGTTGATCTCATCTATGCTTTATTTTAACCTCAGACAGTGTAACACCTGCTTTCTAAATGCCTGCATCTTCTCCAACACCAATAACTTAGGAAATCAGGTTAAACTATTTTCAGTTCAGTTCAGTTGCTCAGTAGTGTCCGACTATTTGCGAACACATGAATCACAGCACACCAGGACTCCCTGTCCATCACCAACTCCCGGAGTTCACTCAGACTCATGCTCATCGAGTCAGTGATGCCATCCAGCCATCTCATCGTCTGTCGTCCCCTTCTTCTCCTGCCCCCAGCCCCTCCCAGCATCAAAGTCTTTTCCAATGAGTCAACTCTTTGCATGAGGTGGCCAAACTACTGGAGTTTCAGCTTTAGCATTATTCCTTCCAAAGAAATCCCAGGGTTGATCTCCTTCAGAAGGACTGGTTGGATCTCCTTGCAGTCCAAGGGACTCTCAAGAGTCTTCTCCAACAACACGGTTCAAAAGCATCAATTC
>SJYA01001822.1:5228462-5294526 GCA_006410615.1 Neotragus moschatus | reverse complement strand
TTTTCTGAATGTTGAGCTTTAAGCCAACTTTTTCACTCTCCTCTTTCACTTTCATGAAGAGGCTTTTTAGTTCCTCTTCACTTTCTGCCATAAGGGTGGTGTCATCTGCATCTGAGGTTATTGATATTTCTCCCAGCAATCTTGATTCCAGCTTGTGCTTCTTCCAGCCCAGCGTTTCTCATGATGTACTCTGCATGTGAGTTAAATAAGCAGGGTAACAATATACAGCCTTGACGTACTCCTTTTCCTATTTGGAACCAGTCTGTTGTTCCATGTCCAGTCCTAACTGTTGCTTCCTGACCTGCATACAGATTTCTCAAGAGGCAGGTCAGGTGGTCTGGTATTTCCATCTCTCTCAGAATTTTCCACAGTTTATTGTGATCCACACAAAGGCTTTGGCATAGTCAATAAAGCAGAAATAGACATATTTCTGAAGTTATAAGTGCATTATTTCTCAAATATATTTGATCCCAGAAGTCTTGTTTCTGTTGTTTTGTTTTTGTTTTTGTTTTTTCCACAGAACATTCATGCTCAAGAAGGGTTCTGGTAGAGAGGCCATAAGACCAAAGGAACATGTAACCCTGTGTCACTGCTTAGACCTGCCTGGAATGGGTCAGTCCTACCAGAAACACCAGTGATGGACTATTGGGTGCATTTTTATTATGTTTAGCCACTTAAACTTCAAGGTTGTTTGTTATAGCACTTAGCCTTTGCTGTCTAATGCAGAATGCATGCAGACGTTTAAGGTACTTGCAAAAGAAAAGAGACGATCTTTTTCAGCCTGGGAAGTTTTGTCATAATAATAGCCCACATGGATTGCAGCTTTATTAAGTATCAAGTAAGGTGATGAGAAGTATTTTGTAAACATTATCTCATTTAATCCTCTTGCCCACAAAGTAGGGTAAATACTATTATTGCCCTTTTTCACAGATGAAGAAACTAAAGCTGACAGAGGTTAATAACTCAGAAGTAAGAGGGTCAGGATTTGAATCCAGTTCTTTCGGTTTCTGGATCTTAATCACACTGAGGTCCTGCCTCCTAAGCTCAGGTTATGAGGTCAGAAAAACTGGATTTAAGGTTCAATGTGTGAGTTACCTAGCCCATAAGAACATGGAGATGATTGACTTCCTTCCAGTCTTTACCTAGACCAGTGGTTCTCAACCACAGGTGATTTTGTCAGGGGACAAAAGACGATATCTGGAGAAATTCTGGACAGGGGACATTTGAAAATATCTGGGGAAATTTGAGACTGTCACAACTAGAGAGATGCTACTAGAATCTCGTTGGTAGAGGACAAGAATGCTGCTAAAACATCACATAATGCACAGGGCAGCTCCCGACAACAAAGAACTACCTGGCCTAAAATGTCATAGTGCCAAGGTTGGGAAACCCTGGCCTAGACATCTTATGCTTTCACTGACAGAGCCCAAAATGTCCAGAGTAACTCTACATTCATGCTTGGCACAAGAAGTATGTTTGAAAACTCTGCTTTCTGCCTTGATACCTAAAAGCAGGAAAGGCAGTAGTCAACAAGTAGCTTTTGGTGCTCAGTGGCCAAGGCTCACTGTGGGAGAGAATCCAGCCCAAAGAAGACTAGCCACAGAGAAAGAATTTGGCTTGGCAAGACCTCAGGAACAATATACGGTGGCAGAACAGAAATTCTCTTGAAAGAATGCCAAACCCTTTTGGTTTCCTAGTAACGTAATTTTCCTGAGATTTCTCTCATATTTGAATTTGCAGCATCCCCACACCTATTTTAAGTCCAAGCAACAAAAGAATTTTTTTTAATGCCATAATAGAATCAGAGCTTCTTGGGGAGGGAGAGAAACTTAAAAGACATCTGGCCCACCCCCTACCCACATCTCTGGTGTATGGTCCTCCTGTTTCAACATCATATGATTGTAGAAAGGGGATGTCACCAGGATCCAGTTCCATTTCCAGAATATTCTGTTAGAAAGTTTTTCTTCCTGGGTGCAGAAACCTGCTTCTCCAAACTCTGCTTGTTGCCTCTACTTCATTCCATTGCCGAAAGTTACAGTTTGTGGGAATGAATACAAGGGGACTAGAGGAAATAGAAAGTGTTTTCCAGTGAAAGTTTGAGTCCCAGGTGCTGTGGCCTGTGGTTTACACACATTATTTCTAATCCTTCAACAATGTCTCAGCAACGTCAGGTTAACCACCAGACACAGCCTCTCACCCGCCTGTTGTCTCCATTTCAGAAGAAACCTTGTGAGTTCTGTTTTCATATGAAAACATCCTTTTGGCCTTCCGTTCATTCATTCACTCAGCACATACTTACTGGACACTTGCTATGTGGCAAACTTGTACCAGACATTTAGGATACAAACCTTGGACAGGTTGACATTTCAGGACAGTGGAACTGCCACATTCTGTCAGCAAAGGAAGCCCTCAATCTAGGTAACTATTTATATTATCTGCAGCAAAAAATCCCTAGGCCGATACCCTCCTGGAGCCCCAGGAAAATCAGGGTGTGAGAGAAGACAAATGACAAAGAGGTGAGCCTGACAGAAGGCTGAACTCTCTTTTGATGTCCTCAGAATCTTCAGGGGGCATCGGCAAACCTCACAAAATGCTTGTCATGATGGGTGCCCCAGGGAAACTAGTGTGGCTGAGCTCCACATCAGGGTAGAAGTGAGAGAAAACAGGAGGCAGAAGCCAGAAAACTGTTTACTGAGGGAACTTCAAGGCTATTACATCCCAAGGCTTCATCACGCTGAGGAGAGGACGGTGGTTGGTGGGAGAGGTTGCATAGAGTTGTCTAGAACGCAAGAAGAGGGAGCTCCCAAATTCACATCTGACTTCTGTATATCTAGGCCTCTGGTACAAGAGTTCATTTGCAGAAAGAGCTCTGGCGCATTACCATCATTCCCTCAAAACAAGTTCACACACATCACCAAAGGGAATAAAGCCTTACTGGTGAAATCTGGGGTACTGTGGCAGGTTGCTGGGGCTACACATGGTGGCAGGGAGGATTTTGGTACCTTCCTGCACCCTAAGGTGCCACCTGAAGAAATCATCTCCCCGAAGTACCCCTGCGGAAAGCCTGTCAGGAGCCTCATCGGCAATCCCTGAGGAAGAGGGGAGACCACCAATGAAACAGCAATAGAAAACGAATTGTACTGAGATGTCTCCAAATGAACCAAGGGAAATTGCACACGATTCTATGCTTTTGCCATTATTTCTAAAAATGGGAATCGACTTTCCCAGTGAGGTTTACATCTGGAGATTGAACAAAAACAGACTTACACAGTTTCATGGTAGCTTCATAATCTCCTGAAAATTCCTCCAAAAACTGAGGTAAATGTGGAAGTTTTCAAAAAGAATAGTTTGCTAAAACATAATTTTCAGTTTGAATGTTCTATGAAAAAATTTTTACATCATGTCCATTTTCATTTCAGTCTCATCTTGTTGAAATAACATTGTCTTTCATTTTTGTTTTGTTTTCAGGCACGTAGTTAAGCAATAAAAAGGCTCTGTTCTGCCTGCTAATAGGGTTTTATGAGTTATTGTCGTCCATGTATCCTATTTCTTCCTGACAGAAGGCTGAACTCTGTTTTGATGTCCTCAAAATCTTCAGGGGGCATCAGCAAACCTCACAAAATGCTTGTCATGATGGGTGCCCCAGGGAAACTAGTGTGGCTGAGCTCCACATCAGGGTAGAAGTGAGAGAAAACAGGAGGCAGAAGCCAGAAAACTGTTTACTGAGGGAACTTCAAGGCTATTACATCCCAAGGCTTCATCAGGCTGTGGAGAGGACGGTGGTTGGTGGGAGAGGTTGCGTAGTGTTGTCTAGAATGTCTAGTTACCAAATTCAAATGTCACCCCCTAATCTTGCTAACTGACTCCTTAAGACCAAAAAGGTCTCATTTCTCACTAAACAGGCCCAGGACCAAATCTCACAGGTAATAGGTGCTCATTAAGAAATTGCAGACCTGAGGGGAATTGTGGGGAAAGGCAGCAACGTGTGCTTCTCCTCAGAAAAACAGGGGCAGGAAGCAGCCATCTCAAAATGGCATCTCTTTGGGGTGCCCACGACAGCAGAGACTGAGCCATAATTAGCTTTGTGTTCCCAATCCACGGTACCCAGAGGGCGAACATTTGATGTAAGAGGCCAGACATGCAGGCCAGAAAAAAGAACATTTATGCATCAGGGGAAGTACTATAAATGCAGGCATTTTTCACTTGCAGTCAGGGAGCTCGGGGCCAGAGGAGCAGCATGGTTTGGGATGCTGACACTGGTGAGGCATGGCAGGACAGTTTTCAGGATCTTCATTCCTGCTAGGTGAACAACGCAGGCAAAATGCACAGGTCAGCTCGTCCATGCTGGAGCTGCAGGGCTGTCCCTGTTACAGTTCTCAGTTCAAAACCTCTTTCTGAATACATTCAACTCTTCATTTTTATGGGAGGGGCTCTGGGGAAAGACAGATTTGGTTTCAACTGAGATTTCACCACTCACCAGCTGTGTATGATCTTTAGCAAATGCTTTAGCCTTTCTGAGTCTCCATTTTCTCATCTGTAAAATGGGGATAAAATTTAGTAACATCTATCTTACTAGAAAATCTTGATAATCTTGACACATGTAAAGCACAGTGCCTAGCACACACCAAGTACTCAATGGATTTCCCAAGGGCAGGAAAAGGCTTACCCAGGGTGAGCCCTGGACAAAATCACAAAGTGGAAGGTGTTGGTCCACAAAGCATCTTATAGCTCTGGGCAGTGATCCTGTGCAAACAAGCCAGCCCCAGGAATGCAGTGGGAGGACTGGCCAGGCACACAGTGGGTGGCACAGAAGCCAATAGGTGGCTGAGCTAGAGCTAAGGAGAACCAACCTGCAAGGTGCCTGCTCCCACCCTAATGTCAGGGGTAGGGGATGGGGATGACTAAAGGAAGGTTATAGGGGCCACAGTGGGGGCGGGGAGGAGACACTGCAGGAGCCAGCAGAGGGCTGGCCCTTGCTGATGCAGAGGGAGGCGCAGGGTTACAGCTCCAGGGGAATTGGCAGGCAGTTAGTTTCCAGGGTGTCGTCCAGATAAGCTGGGGCTTGGAATGCAGGTCCCTGGCTCTCTGGGAGAGACGCCATGGCTTGGCCAGTGCTGTCTACCAGGGTTTACGTCAAGCCTTCCAAGCACTCAGACTGGGGAGTGTGGAATGACCACTCCTGCCTGCCTCCCACTGTCCTCCTCATTTACTCCCTCCCCATCCCTCTCCCAGCTCCCCCAGGCCCCTTGAGGGTCCTCCAGCACACCCTGTGCCCCTCTGCCTGGGACACCCTTCCCCATGTCTTTGGCTCACTTGTAGGCTCACTGCACACAGCTTCTGCCCCACTGTCACTTCATCCAAGAGAACTTTGCTGTCTGCCCATGTGAAATATTGCACATCCAGCCCCTTATTTTCTTCACAGTGCTCATCACTATCTGACCCGTGACGCATTTATTAGTGAACTTGTCTGCCTCCTCCAGCATAATGTACACCCCCATGATGGCCAAGACTATGTTCCTGCCAGTATCCTCAGAGTCCAGCCAAATGTCTAGCACCTGAGCATGGAGCTGCTCAACAAAAACTGTGTGAATGAGTGAGTGAGTGAGTCAACTGCCAAACCCCATCTGCTGGTAGGTGAAAGACACTAACTAACATACTGAATTGGCTCCAGAACCAACCAGAACTGAGTACAATGGCCTAATGAAGGTACTAGCTGCTGGAACAGGGAGAAGGGGCTGAGCGTAGAGAAGGCAGCAGTTCAGCCTGGGACTCCCTTGGATCTGCTCCAGGTATCCATCTAGGGATGTTTTTATTAAGAGGCTCTTGTACACTAAAAGCTTCCTCTTGGTTCTGTGATCTAAATCCCTGATGGTGGGACTTTAGGCACGTGCCCAGCAAGACAGAAGGTGTGGAGCTGTTTGGTTTACCCAAACCACACCCCTTAAATACTTAGAAGGTTAACTCTAATAGCAGCTAAAAGTCCATTTATGTAGGCAAGGCATTAGAGAGATTTGAGAATTCAGGTCATAGTTCCAGGGGCATCATCCAGATAAACGACAGCATGCAGTCAGGGCTTGGATGGAGTTCTTGCCCACAGGTTTGGGTTTCTTCTCTCTGGTGCTTAAAATCACTGCCTGGCAGAGGACACAGCCAGCAGGGGATCATTACCGAACCCTTCTTGATGTGAAATGCAAGAATGTCCAGGCACTGCCTAGAAGCCCATGGCCCTGATGCTTGCCTGATCTCCTAGCTGAATCCATTGAAAGGAATTATTTCAGTACCAAGAACACCTTTTTCGAGTTTCTGTCCACAAAATTGAAAGTGTTAGTCGCTCAATCATGTCCAGCTCTCTGTGACCCCATGGACTGTAGCTCGCCAGGCTCTTCTGTCCGTGGAATTCTTCAGGCAAGAATACCGGTGTGTGTTAGTTACTCAGTCATGTCTGACTCTTTGCAATCCCATGAACTATAGCCTGCCAGCCTTCTCTGTCCATGGAATTCTCCAGGTAGGAATACTGGAATGGATTGCCATTCCCTTCTCCAAAGAATAGTGGAGTAGGTTGCAATTTCCTTCTCCAGAGGATCTTCCTGACCTAGGGATCAAACTCGGGTCTCTTGCATTGCAAGCAGATTCTTTATCTTCTGAACCACCAGGGAAGCCCCTTCCATCCAGATGTGAAGAGAAAAGTCAAACGCCTCTCTATGTGCCAGTGCCCAGAAACAAGCAGAAACCTCACCGACAGTGGTGACCAACATCTGAGTTTTTCAGGAGTCTCTTTGAAGACTCCTGAAAGAATAATGATATTCTTCTGAGGAGGGCAGGGGGTGGTGGTGATAATATGGAAGGGGGAAAAGAAAACAGCTCAGAAAGTGAGGACTGTGTAAGAGGCTGTCCCCTGGGGGCATGTCTCTGCTTCCTATCCATCCCCGCCTGCTGCACCCCAGGCCACTGGTTCCTTCCTCCAGCAGAACTAGTTGCAGCAAAACCCATTCCCATGAAAGAGGTGCATCTGCACTTGAAGAGGACCTGACCTATGCCTGGAGAAGTGCTCTAACCTATGTGTACCTCAGAGTGGCTATCAACTCCCGCCGTAACTGGAAAGGGCGTGGAGTCCGAAGCTTAGTTCTCCCATTTAGCTGTGTGACCAGGACAAGCTTTTCAACCTCTCTAATCAGTTTTTTCGTTTGAACTTAAGATAACTTTATGTCCATAGGGCCATCTGGATGAAACATGATTAAACGCAATTTAATCTATTACTTCAGAGAAGGTGACACACCCCACTCCAGTACTCTTGCCTGGAAAATCCCATGGACAGAGGAGCCTGGGTAGGCTGCGGTCCAGAGTCAGACACGACTGAGCAACTTCACTTTCACTTTTCACTTTCATGCATTGGGGAAGGAAATGGCAACCTACTCCAGTGTTCTTGCCTGGAGAATCCCAGGGACAGGGGAGCCTGATGGGCTGCCATCTATGGGGTCACACAGAGTTGGACACGACTGAAGTGACTTAGCAGCAGCAGCAATCTATTACTTTGGTCCAATACTTTGGACACCTGATGCAAAGAACTGACTCATTGAAAAAGACCGTGATGCTGGGAAGGATTGAAGGCAGGAGAAGAGGATGACAGAGAATGAGATGGCTGGATGGCATCACCAACTCAATGGACATGAGTTTGAGCAAGCTCTGGAAGTTGGTGACGGACAGGGAATCCTGGCGTGCTGCAGTCCATGGGGTTGCAAAGAGTCAGACACAACTCAGTGAACTGAACTGAAATGCAGTTTAATACATAAAGGATCTAGAAAATGTCCACGAGCTAATGGGTGTTCAATAAACACATTTTTCCTGTTGAAATGCCTCATTGTTTAACTTACTAAATGATGTTATATTACTTTGCAGTGGATTATTATTTCTTTTAACTTCCAGTCTAGATGGTCCCTTTTAGCTTCTGGTAGTTTTGTTTTAGATAATGTAAGATATGATTTATCTTACCATTTTATTTTGCTTACAATTTTGTGGGCTTCCCAGGTAGTGCTAGTGGTAAAGAACCTGCCAGCCAATGCAAGAGATGTAAGAGATTCAGGTTCAGTCCCTGGGCCAGGAAGATCCCCTGGAAGAGGGCATGGGAACCCATGCCAGTATTCTTGCCTGGAGAATACCATGGTCAGAGGAGCCTATTCATGGGATCACAAAGAGTCAGATACAACTGAAGTGACTTAGCATGCACGCACACAAGATATGTTTGGTTTTTAATAAAATTATAATAAAGCTTTATGTTGGAACTAGCTCGATCTAATAATATTCTCAAATTCTAAGGTGATTTGAGGGACATTCACTCCTGCATTAATTAATTCATAGCCCAGCTGCATCAAAACACTTGTTCCAAAAGTTTTTTTAAGGGGCTTACAAAAATGGATACAGAAGGATATAAAGAAATAAAATTAATTGTTACATATTGGTCACAGAATTAATCCTGAGCTTCCTAGAAGCCAAAGCAAAGAGGAAAAGCTGAGCAAAAATAAGAGTCACAGTGTTTGTAAGATACCAACTGCTCCCAGAAACACAACTTTTCCTGCCCTAAGCTCTAAGTGACCTCGATCCCCTCTCAACAGTATCTCCACAGAGAAGCTGCCTCTGACCCTGTCTGTTGGTACAAACCAGGGCACCACACCTGAGGGCTACTCAATAACAATCCAATCAAGGTAGGCTTTCTGTTGGTTGGGCTTGATTCAGGGGTGGGATTTTACTGACAGGAATCAATGAACTAGGTGCTAGACTAGGTGCTTAAACAAAAGAAATGTTATTTACTCACCGTCTGGAGGCTAGAAGTCTGAGATCAAAGTCCCAGCATAGTCAGGTTCTGATGAGAGGTTTTCTCTTGAGTTGCACGTGGCCACCTTCTCACTTCCCTGGTACCTCAGCTGGTAAAGAATCCTCCTGCAATGCAGAAGACCCCAGTTCAATTCCTAGGTCGAGAAGATCCCCTGGAGAAGGCATAGGCTACCTACTCCAGTATTCTTGGGCTTCCCTGGTGGCTCAAACAGTAAAGAATCCATCTGCAATGTGGGAGACCTGAGTTTGATCCCTGGGTTGGGAAAATCCCCTGGAGGAGGGCATGGCAACTCACTCCAGTATCCTTGCCTGGAGAATCCCCATGGACAGAGGAGCCTGGCGGGTGACAGTCCATGGGATCGCAAAGAGTCAGACATGACTGGGCAACTAAGCACAGCACAGCACAGTACCTTCTCACTGTGTGTTTACATGACCCTTTCTTTGTGTGAGCTCATGGAGAGAGGGAGAGAGTTCAATTCTATCTCTTCCTTTAAAGACACTAATCCCATTATAAGGACCCCACCTTCATAACCTCATCTAACCCGAATTACCTCCCAAAGAACTCATCTCCAAATACCTTCACATTAGGATTTCGGGCTTCAACATATGAATGGGGACACAAACACTGAGTTCAGAATACCACAGCTACAGATATGCCTGTATTCAGTGGGAAACGATGTCAATTCCTGAATATGTCCAAATATCTGGAGTCTTTAATCAAGTAGACAAATCATCCACATCTGTGAATTTTTCACTTTTTTTCCAGTTTAGTCTTATAGTTAAAACTCAAGCCAGAGACTATGGCAGATATAAATAGAGCATCATTATATATAATTTGGAAAGGATTTCACTGGTGTACATCTGTAAGCAGTTCAGGAACACTTTCAAGCTGTGTTTACATGATATCAAACATCTGGATGAAAACTGAAAAAAATAATCAATTTGGATTGGAAACAAAACAGAAGTACAAATCTCAGTGCACTAGCTCTTGGAATACTGAACACAGTATTCCCATACCCCAAGAAGGAGATAATGATACACAAAAAGGGCTATTAGAATGACCAGGCGGTGGGGAGGGGCTTCTGTGGGAAGGCATACTTTATTTTTTAATTTTAATTTTTTTATATTATGAAACTGTGATAACACACTTACAGGAGAGTTGGAAAATACAGAACAAGGTTACATATAGTTCCACTATATATACAACGACTTTTTTAAGCAGATAAAATAAGATTTTTCAGTTCAGTTCAGTTCAGTCAGTCATGTCTGACTCTTTGCGACAGTTGAAGTTTTAATATCAAATCATTTACCTCTTACCTCTTACACTGAGGTAAGACCCAAGCACACTGTTACACAGTCTAGGGGACAGAGCCAGAGGAGAAACTGTGGGTCCCAGGGTATGCTGAGTGCCGGGTTACAGACAAGACTCATCCCCCTCCTCGTCTTGTGGCGGGAGAAAGGGGCTTGGTCAGGACAGGCTCAGGCATTAGCAGGGAAGTGATGGATATGTTCAAGGCATGCAAGATGGCAAGCTGAAGGTCCTCAGGACTGGCATCTGAAGAGGGCTGAGGCAGGCAGCCCTGACTTATTTAAACTCACACATCAAGTTCATGACAAAAATCCAGGTGTCTTCACTCTGACATGCCAGAAATTACCCAACACTTAGTGGTCCAGAAGCAAAGCCAAGATGTGGGTTCCAGGAACACCAAGGATTGCTGGCCCAAAGTTCCCATGAGGGTAATTCTGGGGACAAGGGCCTAAGGCCAAGCCAGAGAGTCAAAACCTCTAGCTGTCAGAGCAAAGCATCCCAGCTGGCTGGAAGGAAGCAGGCCTTATGCTAGGGGAAGAAGGAAAAGGGACCAACACATCAGCAAGTAGAGAGAGAAATTAAGGCAGGAAGCAGGCAGAGACTAAAACGGGGCACACTGGGACAACCATCACTGCTGATACTCTGGCAAGTTCTTTGTTTTGACACATGTTCAAGGCTCTCCTGGGCTTAGTGAGTAGAGCAGGATGATGAGGACACACAAGCCCTCAGATGAAAATGAGCGATGGTTGAGGGAGCGTGAGCTCCGGCTTGGGTACAGAGGGATTTATCTGGGCAAGGCTGGAGGAAGTGTGTTGTTGCAGCATTCAAGACACTGGTAAAGAGCTGGGAGGAGAAAGACTGTGGATTTGGAAATGAAAGAATAAAATCTGGGATTATCCAGAGGGATGGTAGGGGGAATGAGGTGGGAGGGGGGTTCAGGATTGGGAACACGTGTATACTCGTAGTGGATTCATGTTGATGTATGGCAAAACCAATACAATATTGTAAAGTAATTAATCTCCAATTAAAATAAATAAATTTAAAATTAAAAAAAAAGAGATCTGTGGAAGAAATAGCATTAAAACTTGATAGAACTGTGAACACCAAAGTGGAAGTAAACCCCCCCAAAAAAATCTCAGAACTAATTTGAAGACAAATGTGGGAGGCTCTTGGCACCTTAGGTAACTGTGGAGATTTCGGAAAGATGTGATTTCTGGACCTGAGAGTTAGTGTTGCTCTGACCCACCGTCCAATCCTCTCTAGGAGAGAGCACGATGGGGTTAGGATTCTGTGTCCCAGNTAAACCCCCCCCAAAAAATCTCAGAACTAATTTGAAGACAAATGTGGGAGGCTCTTGGCACCTTAGGTAACTGTGGAGATTTCGGAAAGATGTGATTTCTGGACCTGAGAGTTAGTGTTGCTCTGACCCACCGTCCAATCCTCTCTAGGAGAGAGCACGATGGGGTTAGGATTCTGTGTCCCAGGCTGCCTCTTTCCTCTGGACCACTTCCTATTCCCGCTAACTCTTATAGCAGTATCACCTGGACCAAGGAAGGAGATGGGTGTTCCCTACACTTGTTTCCTGGGACAGAAATCCAATACTTGATCCTTGGACTTATCAACTTCATCAAGAGAAATTAAAGTATGAATTACAGGAATGTGAAGGGTGAAGTGAGTTCGTGGATTCTTGATAAGTATGTGACTTGACAAAACCCACATTGGAAGAAAGTAACACAAAATTTGGAAGGATAGAAGAATATAATTAAGCCAACTGGAAATATGTTGTCAACGTGTCTGTTTGAGGGTAGGATTAGTTCATTTGAACAGGGTCATGGTGACTCAAATATTATATTGTAATGATGTTATCCCTAAAGAGCTTCAGTAAATCTGATCACTCATGACTGTCCAGATAACATAAATTTGGAAAGATCTAAAAACCAGCTAAGATTGATACTGACAGCCAAAAGAGAAAGTTGTTGAAACAATGGAAATTCCCATGGTATGATACATGTTAATAGTTTGACCTAGAATAAATATTACATTCTTGGCTAGGGGAGGATTTCCCATCTATGCTATAGTGATTGAGGTGTTAAGATGATCACATCCATAACTGAGAGGCCAGGGAAGAGATCTGGACAGGCCCAGGGGGCCTGCCAAGGAATGGCATTAATTTATGGCTTTCCTCAGAGAATGATCAAAGGTTTATGGCAAGCAGGAATCAGATCCAGGGCTTGAAAGATTCCTCTCTTAGAAGTGTTGATGGCTTCAACCGGGATGACTGAACACAAAAAGGAGAGACCAATTAAAGGGCCATGCCAAGAGAAAACTTGATGGGAAGGAAAAATGTTGGCTAGGGAAGAGAGAAGAATGGAAAATCTGAGAATCCAGAAAAGAAGGGGAGTGGAGGAGAAAGAAGGGAAGGGGAAGGAGCCAAAAGAAGTTGTTGATGAGATAAAGAAATTTTAAAAAGGGCTTAGTCAACTCCTACTTTGATAATTCCATTCCAAGTGGAGATGGGCTACTGAAACCCTGGTAAGCAGGAGTTCGAAAGAGGGAAAGACAGCACTGGGGAGAGATTTGGGAACTGAAGGCAGAAGCAGATTGAAAACTGGATGCAGTGAATGACAGTAAACAGCCCATAAACGAGCATGACGGTATAAGTATCTTGAACTCAGACCTGAGACCTGGGTTCTTGCCCCACTCTGCCCCTAAAGTTGGGAAAGCCACTCCATCTTTCTGAACCTGTTTCTTTACATCTAAAGTGATAGGGTTAGACTAGGTGGCCTTGAGCATTCCTTTCCTTTTCTACAGCCCTCAGTTCAACATACACATTATGAAATCAGAGACTTATATAAATGGAATCTTCCAGATTGGAATGTGTATTTAGCTTTTCTAAGTACAAAATGCTTTGAAGGGAGGAAAAAAAGGTTCCACTCAACCCTTGGCGAGCGGTATTTGTTCTGTGAAATAATTAGCGAGTAAGTGTTATTGAACTAGGTTGTCACATAATCACAAAAGAATTTTTTAAAAAAAAGGATTTAGGAGACTCAATTTTCCCTCCCATAGATCAAAGAAGTGACTAATAGAAACCATGGGTGGATGGTTAATAAAAATCTATACAGGAGGAGAGAGCCAACATGAAATGAAAAGAGTGCTGATCTCAGGTCAGGAGCCTTGAGTTCTAATCCCAACTCTGAAAATATATAATTTTTAAAAGAATAATGCAGGGGACCAGTTACAGGGGGATGGAGGAGCTGAGAAGCCAGAGGGCAGTATGACAACCTGGAGTGTTTGTGCTCAGTCATGTCCGACTCTTTGTGACCCCATAGACTGTAGCCCACCAGGCTCCTTTGTCCATAAGATTGTCCCAGAAAGAGCAGGTTGCCATTTCCTATTCCAGGGGATCTTCATCACCCAGGGATTAAACCTGCATCTCTTGTGTCTCCTGCTTGGCAGATGGATTGTTTACCACTAGCACCATCTGGGGAACCCCAAGGAAGCCTAGATATTAGCAACAGCAGGAAGCCACTGCCATCCTGGGCTGGAGGGAAAAAAAGAGAGGATGTGCTGTTACTGGAACCCAGAGGCCATGGTGACCTGATGGAAGCTGGACCTACAGTGGGTCCATTAGTGGGAGCTGGAGCTACGGAAGAGATATAGCAACAGTCACAGGACTGAAGGATGGAGGGCTGGAGAGGATATCCCAGCTCTTTCTTGCCCTGTCCTCCAGTCTTCTGCCAGTGCTTCACATTGCTAGATCCAGCTAGCAACTAGCTCACGTCACAGGACGACAAATGCAGCCTGCAACAGTCAGCGCTTCCTCCAGCCTGTCTTCCTCTCTACAGAGCAGAGAACGTGCAAGGATGGATCTGAGGATAAGCAGGGCAGGAATGGCCCTAAATACAAATTCTGCTTTCGTATATCACTGACCCATAGTGTTACAAATCAGCATGCAACTTAATACTGTGTGTAACTTATAACAGTGTATAACTTATAACACTGATCTCTAGTTCCCTATCGGCCTAGAGTCTAGGTCTGCACATGTCTGAGGACGTCCATCCTGTCAAGTCTTGTTTTCTTTCTTTCCCAAGCCTGACATTCAAACTTCCTTATACAGAATACTTCCCAAACCTCCTTCACTGTTCTGGTATCCCTGCTTCTGGGAGCTCCCTGGAATGTGGTACCAGGTGTTCACAAGACCCCTGGTGACCCAAACACCAGCTCAGAAACAGAGGACTAATCCCACCCTTCTTGTAGCAATGCAGCATTCATGTGGAGTCTACGGACTATCAAGACCCATGTACTTTTTTTCTATGTGATTTCAGGTCTTTCCTGATCTGTCTTAGCAGGGTAACCACACATTTGATAAGCACAACCAAATTCATCCTCCAAAGCGCTGGTTTAAAAAGATGAGGAGGAGAAAGAATAAGAAGAGAGTAGACCAGAGCAAAGGACAGAGCTCTGTGTCACTCCACCGGAGATCTCCCTTCAAGTTAACTCAGAACTGTGAATCAAGCCTCACTGGGTAGTGCTGCTCAACCAGTTCTAGATCCACCTAACAGCAAAGGAATTATGCAAGACTTCATCAAATTCTTTACTTACATCACAATGTATAATATCCATGGCAGTCAGCTCTCTTCACTTCAAGCACAGAGTGCTTAACTAATACTTGCTGCCTTAAAGTTAAATAAAATTATCTCGATTCACCTAATGATACTGTTTAAAGAAAGTTAACATGAACCCATGTTGGCTGCTGGGGATCACCACTTTCTTCTTTAAACATACATAAACCTACTTGTTCCAGACTTTTTCTAAAGAGTGGCCAAAAAGGCCTGTTATGGATCTGTGATTCCTGAAATCTACTCCTTTCTTACTTTAGAAAGCTGGGGCAATATTGCTCCTATACAGTCTTTGGGTACTCTCTTATCTTCCTAAACTGGAGGGATTCTAGTTGCTGCTTGAGTTTCATGGATCTTGAGACCACCCTTCTCCCCAGTAGGAATAAATTGACCCTTTCCACACCAGGAAGGATCGGGAAGATGGGAAGACATATACCACACCAAAATCCGTCATTTAGGGTGCCCATATAACAAGCCTTGTGGATGGTTATAAGAACAGCTCCAATAAAGCACCCTCACATCCTGCAGCCCCCAGACGGAATGCCACAGGGGGCGCAAGATACCATACGTCATCAGGGGGACTCCCAGAGAGGCTGAACCTATGATACTGGTCCTTCTGTTTAAAAGGCTTACAAGAAGCCCCATAGGAAGCTGAGCCAAAACACAACAGAGATTGGGGCCATGAAGTTATCCTCTTTATCTCTCTTCCTCTTCCCTCTTTTTCAACTTTCCTCTCCCTCTGAATCTGTGCTTTAGAGTCACTATCATTGCATTTCCTGCTCAGGAAGCTGTCCTGTAGGCAGCTCATGAGGGCAGAACCGAAAGCCTGGGAGAACAGCCTGAAGCCCAAATGACCAGCCTCTTCCACCCTGCATCCCCACAGGTGTCTGGACGTGGATGGGCCTATGCAGAGGACACAGTGCCCACCAAAAAATGCAGAAAGAAAAAAAAATGCAGAAAGATGTTTTCTATTCCTCACCTCAACCCATAAAAATGCCCTCTGAGCTCAATCAATGATAAATTCAAGAATGAACTCAACTAACCCATCCTCTGCCAAGAGGGATTGTGCTCATTAAAATTCTTGATAACCTTAATGTTTCAGGATAGATACAGCTATTATTTTGTTAGCTATAATTTTCTGTCTTGTTTTTTCCTCCCAAGAACAATAGAGGCTGCTGAAGGTTGACAGACACTGATTAAAGACATGTGCAAAGATTTGGACATAAAGATATTCACTGATGCTATTTTAGCAGAAAATTGGAAACAACCTGTATGCCCAACAATAGAGGATGTTTAAATACCTATGGTACACCCATATAATAGAATATTGTACAGCTTTTAAAAATCATGTTGTCAGACAGTAGATGGAGTGATGTTCACCACTGTTAAAAGGAAAAAGCAAGTTACAAAAGCACACTGCTATATACACAAAGAAGGAAATTTTTCAAAAGATACGCTAATAATTACTGCCACTGGTGGAATTATGAATGGATTTTAAAATCTTCTTTTGCTTATAAGTTTTTCCCATTTTTTTCTACAGTAATGTGCATTGTTTTTGAAATAAGGCAAGGTGGGATAGGTAACAATAAAAATTATTTTGCTAGCCAGGAAAAATAATAGGAAAATCCCCCTCTTTCAAGGCTATCTTCCAGCATCTTGTTCTGCCAGATGGATAGGAAGCAAGCTCAAACCCCACTGGTCCAGCTTGCCCAGAGCCCCACGGAGGTCACCTTGGCTCTGGGCAGAAGCTTCCTTGGTGCCAGCAACCACCTCGAGACGAGTTATTTAAAATGAGGCTGTCCCAGGCGAGATCTGGCTCCAAAGTACCAAGGGCCATTTCAGCCCAAAGAAATGGCAGTTCCAGAACCCTGTGAATCTTCAAAGCAGAATAGCAGCCCTAGCTTGGGAGAGGAACCTCCCTCCCTCTCTCCTCCCGGCTGCCTGCCGAAGGTTGCAGACAGCTCCCTTTCCATCCCACAAGAGGAGACAGGCAGATGAGTCATAGCACTGGCTTGGATTAAAGGAGTATTATCGTGTTAGAAGAAATGAATCTATTTTATTATCTGATTCTTGTTGCCTTACAAATAAATATGCTTTTCCCACCAGACAAAGTTCCTTAAAAAGCCACCGATTTCATTAGCTGAAGCTAAGAAATGACCAATATGAGTTAGAAATGTTCATGTCTGAAGAGTAGCCAAGCTGAAAAGATGTAGTGGAAACACTGAGGCAAGTGGTTTATAAGTCTAGACTCAAGTCTGCAAAGTGATGCCATTCTTCTAAAAATATACAGAGGAACCACGGAAGTCCTTTCCCCTTTTCTAAGAGCTTTCTCTTTCTTTCTTTTAAAGAAACATCCTAGGATTGTTTTGTAGGATTGGTTTGTAAATCTGAGATTCAACACCTCAGATTTCCCCTTTTTTGTCGAGATGATGATCAAGCGATACTATTTTAAGGACTTCCTTCTCTTATACAGATTTTTCCACACTGGGAGGACAGATAAGGTGTGTTCCACTAATGTTCCTCATTAAACCCACTTGCGTGCCAGCAGTCATTTCCCTTTGTCTTGCTATCCCATGACAACAGATTGCATATCATAGGAAATTGGAACGGAGATTTTATTTGGTTTGGATCTCTCTTCTCCATTGTTTAATTCCACATTCAGTTTTTCATTCTACATCTGTCTCCTTTTACAGACATATACTATGCTTAAAACCTCGGAGAAGGCAACAGCACCCCACTTCAGTACTCTTGCCTGGAAAATCCCATGGACGGAGGAGCCTGGTAGGCTGTAGTCCATGGGGTCGCTAAGAGTCAGACACGACTGAGCAACTTCACTTTCACTTTTCACTTTCATGCATTGGAGAAGGAAATGGCAGCCCACTCTAGTGTTCTTGCCTGGAGAATCCCAGGGACGGGGGAGCCTGGTGGGCTGCTGTCTATGGGGTTGCACAGAGTCGGACACGACTGAAGCGACTTAGCAGCGACTACAATTAAATATAGGGATGGCTAAACAAGTTGGTGTTGCTTATTGACGACTCACCTCATAGACTTCTCAGGAGCACTCTAACCAGCCCTCTCTCTCCCCGGAGTTGCAAAGACTGAGACATGACTGAGCATACATACACACATACCCTCTGCCCTCAGAATCTTATCTCTGGTCTAAAATGTACTACGTACTCAGTAAAGAGCTGATGACTGACGGACATATCTCTGTTGTTAATTGCACTCCCAGTACTTTGTTTACTGTTGATCAAGTTCCAATAGTGAGTTTTCCTGTTTGCGCTAAGGTGTGTGGATGTTTCAGTGATATTTCTGTCTTCAACCCAGATCACCTGTCCATTAAAACAAACAAAAAGAAAAATAAAAAAAGCTTCCACCAAGTGCCAGAAAAGTAGGTCTAGAGGGGCAGAGAAAGTTTCACATTTCCTGTTGCTGAATTTAGGCATGGCCCCTAGAGGAAGCTGGATGACTTTTCAATCCAATATGCTCTGTTCTCTGATGCTATCATCCTTGTTTTTCCTTAGGACTACAAAACCATGTTGCCAAACTTTTTAATGACCCAGCTATTTGTTTTTTGAGTGTCAACTTTTATCCAACTGTTGCTGTGATTTTTTTTCTTTTCATTTAAAATTGTGATTTTAAAATATTTTGTTTTTTTTTTTTATGGGATCCATTAAATCTAAGAATGTTCTTTCCATTTATCAAACATGAACTGTGTGCTAGGCATTGGGTACTAACTAGCTTCCACACTCATTATTTCACTCACTCTCTTACAACCACCCTATGAAAGAGATACCATCACCTGAGAAAACTAAGGGAGGTTAAGCCATTTGCTCAAGATCTTCTGTCTAGTGAGGGTTCTTTAGACCCTTCCAACGAAATCCATCCAGCTCTTACTAGCTTAAGTCCGTGAGTTTTGCCATCCAGAAAACGTTTTCTGAGAACCCAAAGGAGAACTGTATTTGCACTCTGAAAAGTCCAGACGTCCTCCAAAAGAGGCAGACTCCAGGCAGTCAAGAGGCCAAACTCACTTGTGACGCTACCTTAGTGGTCAGTAGAAAGTCCAGACATCAGATCAGATTTCAAGGCCCAACTCACCCACATACTGAGCATGAGACCATAGGCTCAAAGACAGTTTCCACATCTCAAAATGGAGATAACAGTTTAAGTTAAGTTGCCAACTTTCAACCATTTTTGACCTCCAAAACAAAATATTTTTTTCAGATTCCTCACTGGGTCGTTGTAGAGATTAAAGCGAGTGCACAGAGGAAACAATAAATGGCTCTTTTGAGCAGACTTTTCTCTTTCCAATTTCATTTTGCTCGGGTCAATAAAGTGTGTCCCTGTTCTCTGCCCACACTTTACATGTAGAGAAGCTGGCTTAAGGTTATGTAAGTGTTGGAGCTGACGGTTCAGGGAGAAAATAAGACTGCGTGGATAATCAGGAATTAACAACAAAGGATCCCCTCAGGCCTTAGTGCTCCGTGCATTTCCCCCTAGTTTAGTCTCTTAATTACTAAATCAGTATACAACTGCTTGTTTTTCTCTCTCTCTCTTGTTAATTTTTTTCTTTTAGAAAGTGGAAGGAGGAGGGTATGGAGGAAATTTAGCACTCTGTGTTAAAGTAAACGTTTTTAAATCCATTCTTGCCCGAGTCTGTGCCTGGAAGTGTCTTGGCTCCTCGGCTAGCAGGAGGGGGAGTCCTGCCTTGGACGGCAGCTAGGGCTCCAGGCCGTGGCCGCCCGCACCCACGCCAGGAGAGCCACCAGCGTTAGTTTCACCTGCCGCACGCTGTTTACTTCCTCGCTAGGTGCCTGGCCCTGCTCTTGGCCGCTCACGTGCATGATTTATATACTCCCCTCACACCATTCGGGACAAAAGGGAACTCTCATTTCCCCCATTTTCCAAGTGAGGAAATATGCACAGAGAAGTTAAGTCACTCGCCCAAGATCTCCTAACTGTAAAGTCAGACCTGGGCAGCCCCAGCATGCCCACTTGGAGCCTCTCCTTTTCCAACTTGGGTAGAGGCGCTTTTTCATCTAAGAATCCTCCAAACTTGGCCACCCCCAAGGGAAGGGGCTCGGCCTCGCCAACTCGCACGACCTAGCCAGGCTCGGCAAGTCCAGGGCTGCGGGTCGCGGGTGGAGGAGTGGCGCCTCCCCTGGGTATTTAACCCCAGTCTGGAGCCCGCGGGGCGCCGGACGCTCCTGCTCCTCCCAGCTCGCGCCTCCCCGCCCTCCTCCCGGCTCTCCCGGCGCGCCCCACCCTCCGCCCCGCGCTCGCCTCGCGCACAGGCACCGGCCGGCGGGCGCCGGGAGCGGAGAGCGGGCCGCGCTGGCCTCTTCCGAGCCGCCCCCTGCCGCGGCCGCCGCGCATCTCTCGGCCGGAGTGCGACGCGGCTGCCCCAGTCCGGACGCCGGCCCCGGACGCCCCGGGGACGGACTGGGGGCTGTGGACGCCAGCCGGCAGCATGGATTCAGATTCAGGCGAGCAGAGCGAGGGCGAGCCCGGGACCGCCGCAGGTACGAGAGGTCGGGGCAGCCCCGCCAGGAAGACTGGGGCATCGAGGAGGGGAGGCCCGGGCGGGAAATCGCAAGTATTTCTCGGAGCTGCCTAGCGGGAGGCCGATCCCCAACAGTCCGATCCTTTCCAGGCCGGGACTGGGACGGCTCTGCGCTCTGACTTTGCTTTGGGGTTTTCTCCCCATTGCATTTGGGCGCTGGAGGGAGCGTAGGTGCGTTTGAGGGTGGCTCTCCGCCGGCCGGGGCAGCGGGTGGGGAGGTATTGGGCCGGGGCCGGGGTCGGGGGTGGGGGGTGACAAGGCTTGGGAAATCCGTGTCCTGTAGTTTGCTGCAGTGAGGGTTGCAACACATCTGCTTTTTGAAATAACTTTCCAAGAGCCGGCCGGGTCCTCGAACTCCGGGCTCCAGGGACGCTGCGGAACAGATGACCGGCTCCGAGGGCGTGACAGGACACTCGGGGAAGAAAATGCCCCCGTGGGTGGCCAGGCAGGACTCAAACCACAGCTCGTGGTTGCGGTTCCCGAGGTTGCTAGATGAGCCGGTGCGAAAGCGTTGGCCCATCGCTGCCCTGCACACGTGGAGGAGGTCCCCCACGAAGGGTCCAGGGAGACAGACACGTTGGCGCGCGGGGGCCGAGCTTCGCCTTTAAGGGGCGCAACCAGCTTTTCACAATCGATAGTTAATTGAAACGATGGGTGGATGCTTACTTAGGAAAAAAATGAATGTCCTCCCCCGCCTCTCCCTGATACTGAGCAACAGGAGGAAGCCACCCACAGCCTTGAGTCGACTTACCGCCGGGCTCTGCCCACCTACCTCCACTGGCCCGCTCCGCCCGCCGCCCACGGGTTCAGGGGCAGAAGACCTATGGTACTGACACGTAACCAGTGGCTCCCCTCGCATCACGCTGCCCTGCAGGCTGGCCCTGGCCAGCAGACCTGTGACCTGGGGTCCTAGGGTACAGATCCGAGGTCCCAGACTAGTCCCCACTCTTCCCAGTTCAGACCAGGGTCCCCAAGGTGGGAACCAAGTGTCAGGAGGCACCATCAGCCCAGGCGTGCCTGTAGGAAAGGCAGGCTCAGGAATCAGGCAGGTCAGCACCAGAAGATGTGCCAAAGGCCCTGCATATATTATTCTCCTTCGTCCTCACAGCACCTAGCCTGGTGGTTATTATCTCCATATTCCAGAACTGGGTTAGGTGGCTTACCCATAAATCATAGCCAGGGCCTAGCCAAGGGCGGTGACTGCCTTTCTGTTGCACCTCACAGGGCAGCTGTGGTAAATACCTACAGCTGGGTGGGAAGAGAGGAGGATGGCAGAGAAGCAAGGTGGCATCGTCAAGATGCCTGTGTGCGAGGACTCCTATCTCTGTGCAAGGGCCACCTGCTTTCTGTAGGTATGTGTGGACCTAATTAATAAACATGAGCTCTTCTCCAACCTGTATGTTCCCATGACTATGAAGCACCAAGCTTTTGTCTCACAGGTGGCTTATGGATCTCTTCCCATCATTTAAAAGTTCCAGTGGGTGTTTGTGTGTATCTAAGTATATCTCTAGAGTTCAGGAGGAGGAGGGGAGGTGGATACACTGACACTGAAACTTTACTGTCTCAAAACCTCAGGAACTAACATGCTCTCCCAGCTCAGCTCCCTCCCAGCTCCCACCCTCAGATCTTTTATGTCGGTTGATGGAGAAGGGGAGGATAGGAGGCTTTGAGAAAGAGGAGGGGAAGAGAAGGTGGCGGAGGGGCGGGGGGGCCGCAGCAGGAGACACTCAGAAGAGTAGGTACTTGGATGACAGGGGAGGAAAAGAGTTCTGAAGGGTCTGGTTGCTTCTCCGGGCAGCCTGCTCAGCAAGGAATATCCCTGGGGATTCATATCTGTCTGTGTGGAAGACCTCTACACGGCTAACAGCAGCTGAGCCGTGACTACCAAGGTTGGATGGATCCCCTGAAGAAGGGCAGCCGGTTCTGTGAGCTGTCACCATTTGTTTCTGCCTTACCGTTTTCCACAGTCATTTCTTCTTCCTCCGTGTGCTTGAATCTCACAAGTTGAACATTTATTTGAATGTCACAAGCCATTCTGCTAAATGGCATTCAGTCTCACTCATTACTTTCAATCTTAAAGTCTTCATGACACACCTTCAAAACTAAGTGCTAATTTATCATCTAGCTGTGGCTACATCCTATCGAAAGGAAACTCCTGTTGCAGCTTCAGATGCAGGTTCAATTATCCATAGGGCTGATCATTGTCCCTGTAAGTAACATGACATCCATCTGTGGACCTGTATCTGTGCAAGCTGAGTGGGTTTGTAACTGAGGACAGCAGAGGAAGTGGGGCGTCTTGGAGTATTAATGTGTGTGTTTGTGTGTACCCACCTCACAGGGAGCTGAGATGAAGGGCTGCTTCCTCCTCAATGCCCTCTCCTTCCTGAACTTGTAGAAAAGCCCTGCTGTAAGATGGACCGTATTAAAGTTCTGAGTCTGGACTCTGGAATCAGAAAGACCTGGGTCTTAATCTCTACCCCTGTGTGTTCTAAGTTGCTTCAGTTGTGTCCAACTCTTTGCGACCCCATGGACCATATCCCACCAGGCTCCTCTGTTTATGGGATTCTCCAGGCAAGAATACTGGTGTGGGTTGCCATTCCCTTCTCCAGGGTTTCTTCCCAACCCAGAGATCTAACCAGCATCTCTTACATCTCCTGCATTGGCCGGCGGGTTCTTTACCACTAGCGCCATCTGATGGGCAAGTTAACTTCCCCATCTGTAAAATGGGGATAACATTTTATAACATTTATATAACATGTATAAAACATTTATAACATGTATAAAACAATTAGTATTGTTGTCATCATTATTACGTTAATGTAATTGCCTGAGAAGATTTGTTTTGAATTTTCTCCTTCTCACTATCTTGTGTATATGTGTGTGTGTGTGTGTGTGTGTGTGCGCATGTGCGTGCGCACACGCATGCACATGCACACACACACACGCAGATGTATTTGTTTGGGAGAGGTTATGTTTAAGTTACCTCTTCTCATCCTCATCTTCTAGTTCAAGGCATAAAGATGGGGACCTTCAAAACTACTGCTCTCACCATCCGTCTCTTCTAGCTCTAGAGAATGTTGCACAAAGTAGAGAACACCTTATCCAGTCTACCTTCTAACCTGGAGGTTAGCCATTTTTATGCCACTTCCGATGGAAGAGTGGTTAATCCCCACACACCCTGGTTCACCTTTTCCCTTCAAGGTAACAGGAGACAGGGGAGATAGTCACTATTCTTCTGTCCATTTTTGCCCATCTCATAACCTTCCTGGTCAAAAACTGGCAGAAGAGTGAGGAAATGTCTTTACTGTACCCCTTTCCAGAGCCTTTTCCAAAGATCTCCACAGTATCTGCAACATTGCTCTCTCATGGAGCAGTCCCTGCATAGGAAGGTCAAAGGGGGAGTGTGGCTAAGATTTGTCCTAATCTGCATTTTCTGTTTTTCAAGAAGCACAGGATGGTGCTTCTATGTCATTCTGCTGCCTGCAGCTCTCCTTTGCCTCTCTGTAGTTTTATGGTTCTCTCTATGATTAGGAAATAGACAGCGTTTATGGGACACTGGATTCTTTCCAGAGACCCAACTTGGCAGTCTCTCCTTTGACAAACCCACCATCCATCTCTCAGAAATCTTAGAGCTTGGTATATTAACTCAGCACTGATTCAGATTCTTTCCTAAGAAGCAACAAGCGAGTAAACATTAGCAGTGTCAGTCTCTCGTTTCTGACTTGTAAAACTGAGATCGAGATTGTCTACCCCACCTGAAACAGACAAGCTCCTTCCACCCAGAGCTAGTGCCAAGCAGTCATACTGATGGAGCATCCCTGTGGCTGGGTAGGTGCCACAGAAAAGTGTTTCTATGCGATGGAGTTGGGATGTGATAAGGAAACCTCAAGATAATAAAGGAAGTGGGAAAACAGCAGGCTCCTGACTTTGCCCTCCCTGTCTTTCCCATTCCCTAGGTCCTAAGCTTGGTCCAAGAAGACCGAGTGGCAAAGGAGTGGGTAGGATTCAGTAGTTAGCCAAGGGGAAATAAGGTGTTCCAGAAGTCAGACACCACTGAGCAAAGGCACAGATAAACAGGGAAGCAATTGGAGTAGAGGGCATTTACTAAGGTGTGCATGTGTGTGTGCCAGAAGTCACTTCAGTCATGCCCGACTCTGTGACCCCACGGACTGTAGCCTGCCAGGCTCCTCATATGTGGGATTCTCCAGGCAAGAATACTGGACTGGGTTGCCATGCCCTCCTCTGGGATACTAAGGTGTACTGGGAAATAAGGTTAGATAAATGTAGGGAGAGCCACTTACTAGAGGGGGTCTTAATAACTTGGTCCTGGCAGTGCTGAAGGAGCCCCAGCTGAGCTGATAGTAGAGCAGAGATGTCCCTGACTGAGAGCTGTGTTTTCAGAAGCCACGTCTGACAGACATGAAGTAGGGGGATGGCCTAGGCTTGGAGCCTCGGCTACCAGGGTGTGACCACACAGTCAGAGGGGATGGTATCCCTAAGCAAGGCAGCAGAGGAAGGATGCAAATGCCATTTCAGAGAAACAAACAACAGCAGCTGGTGACAGATTGTACAAAAGCGGTAAAAGGAGAGGGAGAGTGGAAAGGGACTGGCGTGTTGAGTTGGGCTGAGGCAGGGAAATGCAGGAGACAGACTTTCCCACCCGACCAGTGCTTCCTTTCTTTCCATCAGATACTTAGTAGTGAGTAAAAGACCCTGAAGACAGGAAAGATTGAAGGCAGGAGGAGAAGGTGAAGACAGAGGACGAGATAGCTGGATGGCATCATTGACTCAATGGACATGAATTGGAGCAAGCTCCGGGAGATGGTAGAGGGCAGGGAAGCCTGGCATGCTGCAGTTCATGGGGACACGAAGAGTCGGAAATGACTTAGCTAGTGAATAACAACAAAGTTTTGCTCAAAGGCACCTCCCCTCACCCATAGTATATTATGCTCGGACATTGGTTTTGGAGGATCATGGGGTTCTGGAGTTTGTTGATTCTTATTGTTGGGTTATTTGTGGATGCTACTCAGTAACATTTGTCGCCTGACAAATTAACAATTGATGGACTGAACAACCAAACAACCATGGGCAAGGACACCACCTGGGGATGATGAACTACTTGGCTATCAGTCACAGTCCCAGGTCTCATCCTTATTTTGGACACTTTCAGGGGCTTCGGCCCTAACCACACAGTGGGCTGCTTTGAGGATCAGGACTTTGTCTCAGGCTTTCATGTTCCCAAGGTTTTATGAACATTATAAATGAATGAGAAATTTGAGGAGCCTCCTAAGAGCTCTGCACTAAAAGGCCAGATGGACAGCCAAAATCCTGTCCTATAAAGTAGAGCTGCCCATGCTTTCCTTCAGTGCTTTGCTTCAGTGTTTTAAGATCACTTGCACTATCTGGGACTCTGTGTTGGAAAGTATGGGGACATGAAAATAGATATAAGGATACAGTCCATTCTGTCTCTAGGAGGGCTTGAGGTCAGATGGTCAGATAGGACACAGGTACTAAAGGCCACAGCTTAAGTCAGTACAGGAAGACTCTCACACCATTGCCCTGAGGTTAGATCCTGGCCACGTCTCTATTTATATGTTTTCTCTTGATACCAGCCACTTTCCACTGTGTGTTTTACAGTTATTCCTGTACATGTCTCTTCTCTGGTATTGGTCTTAGCTCCCTAAGGGTAAAGACTGGGCCTTTTTCCTCTGTATTACCTCTCATCAACACCACCTGTGTGCCCTAAACACAGTGGTAGGTTACTGCCTGGCTGGCTGGCTGCTTGGATGGATGGATGGATCTACAAATGCTGTTATAAGTTGGTTCTCCAGGAAGCAGACTCTGAGATGGAGGTTAGCATGCAGTGTGTTTACTGGGAGAGGGTCTTAGGATCAATACCTGGGGAAGACAAACAGAGGGGAAGGATGCCAGGCTGGGCAGAGGGAGAAGCTGAGCTGCAGAGCAGGCCCAACAAGTTGAAGGTGGAAAGCCCTACAGAACTGAGTTGAGGTGAGGGACTAGGCTTTTATATCCCCTGACATAATGATCAGTCATTAGGTGCAGGGCATCCCTACATCTTGGACAAACCTGTCCCTTTCAGCTGAGAGCTGTCTGCAGGCAGCACTTCCAGCAGCTGTGGAGTGCTTGGCTTGGCCTTTCATTCCTGAAGGGGGACCTGGAACATACACCATGGCATCTACCACGGGTGGCCTCCACAGTTCTCGAGGAATGTTTCATGAGGGGTGGCAGCCCTGCCTATGGGCAGCTATGAACATTATCTGGACCTAATTAGAGCAATTTAGATAGCCAGATGAAATTAGGCATTCTAGATCTCACAGATCTTCACCCAGCTGTTCAACCCATACAACCCAATAGATATTGGTTCATCATCTGTTTAGTGTTCAGTATGTGGGGGGTACTATGGTAGCAGACAGAAATGGTATTAGGGACCTCCCTGATGGTCCAGTGGTTAAAACTCCATTTTCCAGTGGAGGAAGTGTGGGTTGGATCCCTGGTAGGGGAACTAAGATCCATCCCGCATGTCGTAGGGTGTGGCCAAAAATCAAATAACACTTTTTTTTTTTCTTTTTAAAAAAAGAAATGGAATTAGATGTGGCCCTGCCCTCAAGAGGCTTGCACCCATAGGGAGAGAAAATGCCTACCCAAAATGAATCTGTAAAATTGACAGCATCAGCAATAAATAGTGGAGGATTCAGGGACTTCCCTGGTGTTCCAGTAGCTAAGACTGCACTCCCAATGCAGGAGGCCCAGATTCAATCCCTGGTTGGGGAACTAGATCCCACATGCCGCAACTAAGACCCAGTGCAGCCAAATAAATTAGTTGAAATAAATTTGTTAAATAGTGTCAGGTTTGGAGCATGGGGCATAATAGTCTGGGGTTCTGGGGGAGATGGGCCTTGAGGACAGCCTTGAAAGAGTGAGAGATTTAGACGGGGAGGAGAATGAGCCAAGGGACTCAGAGAAGGAGGGACAGACAGGAGTCCATGGGAAGCCTGAAGTAGCCCGAGGGGCCCCCCTTAGAGGGCTAAAAGGAAGAGAGAGTGGACATATTCAGAATGTCAAATTGGGTGTTGTGGTAGTTGTGGCCAATGTGTAAATTTCTGGAGATGGAGACAGAATGTGTATGTGTATGTAAATATAAAGCTATTTTCTACATTATTTTTCCCTAAAAATATGGCACCTGCTTTTTTATTTGTCAGCAAAACCGAATTATAGTTACACTTTCCATTAGCACTTTTCTTTAATTGGTTCATTTTCCTCCAGAGTTACCATTGGCTCCCATCTGAGTTCACATGTAAATCTCTGTAAAGACACTAAATACATAATTTTGTTTTGTTTTTCCATCACTTGGCTTCCAACTCTTACTGTAAAATGCCTGTGTAGGTGGGTGTTTGGGCTGTACTGTGTACAAGTATAGATATAAAGGCTTGAGAAGAAGAATTTAGCAGATAAGTTCTCTTGAGATAGCCCAGTCTAAGAAAACATAAAGAGTAGTGAGAACCCTTTTCCCCAACATATATTATCACATGCCCCCAAAACATATTTTTTGTACATCAGAAGTGCTCTTTTTAGGCAACTGCATAGCACAAATTCTGAAACTGCCTTAGAACAGTCTTCATGTTCATCATATTGGATTTCCTAAACATCATTGCCTAGGAATAAAATTGAGCTTGTTCATGGAAAATCTAGTGTGCAGACTATAAAAATGGAGTGCTTGGCCGCAAAGAAAGTGCTAGACACACCCTAATAGAAACCAGTATTTTGTAATTCAGTTCTCCAGGAAAAAAAAAGAGAGACACTTTGGTGGTATCCAAATGCTGGTTTAAACAGCTGAAAAACCACAGGAGCAGCCACTAGTTTCTAGATTGTCCTCTTGAAAGTAAAATATGCTTTCTGAGAAACTTTTCTAGCCTGGAAAGGAAGTATTTTGGTGACACACAGCTTCATGGAAACTCACAGTTAATGTTTTCATGGTGGAGGCATCCAGTTTCATGTGCGGGAGGAAATTCTGTAAAGAGTTGTTCTGGTGAGCACACACATCCCGCATTCCTAATTTGGGGCCTGAGGGTTATGCTAGGAAGATATAACCAGATTTTTGGGGAATAATATGGGAGGGAAGTGAAGGGGGCTGTCTGCCTGGCAGGCCTCTGCAGCAGCTCTTCCCTACCCCACTTGAGTCTGGTTCCTTGGTTTGCTTGGAATGACATTAAGAAAGTCAGGGAGAGAAGACTAGGGTCCAGGTCACAAAGCAGAAAAAGTAGATTTAAGAAGTTGTGGCATATACCAAACAAAATGAGAAATGGTCTTTGCCAGCCAGAGTCCAGTCTCAGAGAGCTGGTACTGAATGTAAAATAATAGTGATGTTTTGAATTTGTACTTAATTTTATATTATTTAAGCACAAACAATGTATTTGAGACCAGGTTAACTATTTATATGGTATTTAAGACTTACACAGGCCTTATAGGTCAGGTACTATAAATAGCCCCATTGTATAGGCCAGGAAGCTGAGGCACGGAGAGGTTGAGTAACTTGCTCAGGGATGTTCAGTTTCTCAGTGGATATGAAGCCAGTCTAAACTCCAAACATGGTGCTCTTTACCAGGTAAACTCTGTTGTTAGATCAGTAGATGCCACCAGGCTCCTTTACATCTGCCACCAGCTCCCACAGGGCCCTTGGACTATAAGGTTCCTTCTTCAGGCTCCTACTGGTAGCTTAGGACATTCTACCTCCAGAAGGCCCTGTTTTAAGCTGCAGACATTTCCTGCAGTGTACCAATAATACATGGGCAATGAGGGGCTGTCATGGGTTCCAAAACAGGAGCTAGTAAGAGTTGGTTTAGGAGGGAAGAAGAGGAAAGCAGCACAAAGCAGCTCTCAGGGAGAGAAGGTCCTGAAAGGACCCTGCAGCCATGTATATGTCTAGGGTCCTGGCAACGTGGTGGAGGAGGAGACAGAGAGGAGAGAGGGTTGAAAAGCAGCGTCAAAAAGGTGCCAAACAAATATTGCCTCTATCAGAGTGCACATAGGCATTTTTTCCACTCCAGTATTTAGAATCATTCTAGATATAGAATCACCAGGACATGGTGACCAGTTGGACTCAAGGGCAAGAGAAAACTCGAAGTTGAGACTATAGCACAATAATGAGACACTGAGCTGAACAACTTGGGTTTGGGTTTCTTACTTATTACTTTTCAGTAGCATTATTTTCCAACCAAAGGAATGAAAGCTCATGATAGAATATGCAAAAAAAGTGCAAAGAAGAAAGTTAGATTGAGTCCCAATATTAGATGGGCTTTTCCAAAAGAGTGTAGTCCAAAAGCCATCCTGAAAAATGCAAGACTTTTATTTAGGGAGGAAGGAAGTTTTGTAAGAGAACAAGAGCCTCACTCCTGAAATGTTTAGTAAGAACATTGGCTACACTGCCAGATAGCATCAGCACCAGAGCTGGAAGCTAGATACTCTGGTTCTATTGTTCCTCCAAAACATATGTAATTTTAAAAAAGGATCAGAGTAATTCTGGGTGTTGGGATAGCAAAAGGACCACTTCCATGTTTCCTTTTGACACCTTCCATAATGTTCTTGCCATCCCCCTCCCCTTTTCCTCTCCTGAGCTTTCTCCCTCCCAGCACAGCTGCCCAGAAGTCAGACACCACAGGCCCACACCAGGCCCTTCCCATGTACAGGGCCCACTTCACCAGTCAGGAGAGCCCTACATGGAGCCCTTAGAATATTTTTACAGTTTTTTTTTTTAATACCCATGAATAATTTGGTAGGTTTTATGGATGCATGGCGACTAATTGTAAAGGTTAATTTACTTTGAGTTTAATAACTTCCAGCTTTGGGAATAGATGTATTCATTTCTAGTTCTCCAAATATGCTTTTACCTTTGTTTAGATTGATTTTTTACTTTATAAGGAAAGAGGGAAATTTGTTCACCTGTGTTAGCCTCTCTCTCACCCTTACGATTTAATTCATTGATTCAATCTCAGTCAAACAAAGCAGGCAGAGCTAAGTTAATAGAGTCAACTTTTAGCAGCCCAGAGCAGTACATGATGGGAATTAAATGTGAATTTTCTTGACTTTTTTTAAATTTTGGTTTCTCTGATTGTATGTAATCCTGATTTTTCCTGTTGTTGTTGTTCAGTTGCCCAGTCATGTCCAGTTGTTTGAGACCCCATGGACTGCAGCATGCCAGGTCTCTCTGTCCCTCACCATCTCCTGAAGTTTGCCCAAGTTCATGTCCATTGCATCGGTGATGCCATCCAGCCACCTCATCCTCTGATGCTCTCTTCTCCTTCTCCCCTCAATCCTTCCCAGCATCAGAGACTTTTGCAATGAGTCCACTGTTCACATCAGATAACCAAAATACTGGAGCTTCAGCTTCAGCATCAGTCCTTCCAATGAGTATTCAGGATTGATTTCCCTTAAGATTGACTGGTTTGATCTCCTTGCTGTCCAAGAGACTTTCAGGAGTCTTCTCCAGCACCACAGTTCAAAGGCATCAATTCTTTGGCATTCTGCCTTCTTTACAGTCAGCTCTCACAGCTGTACATGACCACTGGGAAGACCATAGCCTTGACTATGGTCAAGGACTTTGCTTTTCAACACACTGTCCAGGTTTATCATAGCTCTCCTGCCAAGAAGCAATCATCTTCTGATTTCATGTGTGCAGTCACCATCCACAGTGATTTTAGAGCCCAAGAATAGGAAATGGAGCTGGATACAATGATCTTATCTTTTAATGTTTAGTTTTAAGCTGGCTCTTTCACTCTCCTCCTTCACCTTCATCAAGAGGCTCTTTAGTTCCTCTTTGCTTTCTGCCATTACACTGGCATCATCTGCATATCTGAGGTTGATGTTTCTCCCACCTATCTTGATTCCAGCTTGTAACTCATCCAATCTGGCCTTTCTCATGATGTGCTCAGTGTATAGGTTAAACAAGCAGGGTGATAGCAGATAGCCTTGTCATACTTCTTTCTTGATCTTGAACCAATCAGTTGTTTCATGCAGGCTTCTAACTGTTGCTTCTTGACCTGCATACAGATTCCTCAGGAGACAGGTAAGATGGTCTGGTATTCCCCTTTCTGTAAGAGCTTTCCACAGTTTGTTATGACCCACACAGTCAAAGGCTTTAGTGTAGCCAATGAAACAGAAGTAGATGTTTTTCTGGAATTCCCTTGTTTTCTCTATGATCCAGCAAATGTTGGCAGTTTGATCTCTGTTTCCTCTTCCACTTCCTTTTCCCTGTATCCCTCCTCAATTTCCCCTTCTGCCATCCCTCATTAATACCTTTTTTCTACCTGTGTCTCCTAAGGCTTTGCTCTTGGCCTTGTTCTTTTCTAACAATACACTTTCATTTTGGAAAAGCCTGCCCACTTTTCATTTGGAAAGTGGAAAAGTGAAGTCGCTCAGTCGTGTCCAACTCTTTGTGACTGCATGGACTGCAGCCTTCCACGTTCCTCTGTCTGTGGGATTTTCCAGGCAAGAGTACTGGAAGGGGTTGCCATTTCCTTCTCCAGGGGATCTTCCCAACTCAGGGATTGAACCCCGGTCTCCTGCATTGCAGGTGGACACTTTACCCTCTAAGCCACCAGGGAGGCCCTTTTTCATTTGGAAAAGCCCGCCCATTTTTCCAGCATGAAGCTAACAGTTCCCAAAGCTGTGGTCTAACCTGGTCCTCTCTCCAGAGCAAGAATCATGCCCTTCAAAATCATCTGGGCTTCATCTCCTTCCTGTCCAGGAGACACCCCAACACAGCACAGCTACACCTGGACTGTTACCTTTCCATCACCCTCTCTCAGCTCTTCTGTTGGCCTCACCAGCCACCAAGTCATTCAAAATTAAATTGTGAAGTCATAAGAAGAGTGAAATCTCCTATACACGTGATCTCATAGCAAAATCAGGAAATGGAGAAAGCAGGCATTATTCCCAGTTTATAAATAAAGAAACACATCCACAGAGATTATTTACCCCAAGTCACAAAATAAGTGGTAGATTTCCACTATCTACATCCCCCTCCAAAAAAAAAAAATGGGAGGGGCAGAAACAAATCTAAATGTTCAACCTAAAAATATATAAGCCTAGACTTTGGAGTCAAATGGGTACATGCTCACACCCCACATAGACCTTGAAGCACTGCCTAGAAACATCTCAGAATCTGTTTCTTCACATCCCTGGGGTGGCTGTCAGGTTTCATGTTTGCTCAGTTGCTCAGTCATATCCAACTCTTTGCAACCCTATNGACTTTGGAGTCAAATGGGTACATGCTCACACCCCACATAGACCTTGAAGCACTGCCTAGAAACATCTCAGAATCTGTTTCTTCACATCCCTGGGGTGGCTGTCAGGTTTCATGTTTGCTCAGTTGCTCAGTCATATCCAACTCTTTGCAACCCTATGGACTGTAGCCCGCCAGGCTCCTCTATCCATGGAATTTTCCAGGCAAGAAAACTGGAGTGGGTTGCCATTTCCTCCTCCAGGGGATCTTCCTGATCCAGGAATTGAACTGGAGTCTCCTGCCTTTCCTGCATTGCAGGCAGATTCTCTACTACTGAGTCACCTGGGAAGCCCCATTCAACCCAAGCATATAGGTAAATATTCAGTCAAATAATTACTGAATAATTAAATACATAATGACATTTCTACACTGTGGAATTTTACTCAGCTGTGAAGAAAAATTAATTTGGAAAAATATAGATGTTTGTATTATAATATATGAAGAAAGCTTGATAATCTATGATCGCAATTTTTCTGTATACATACATGTACACATATATACATGTATGTTTATTTATACATGTACACCCATATACCTATACATACATATCAATACATCCCTTTTTAAAAATTTGTATTGAAATATAGTTGATTTACAATGTCCTGTTTAATTTCTGCTATACAGCAAAATGACTTGGTTATACATATACATATACGTCTTATTTTTCATCCTTTTTCATTATAGTTTATCACAGGATATTGAATATAGTTCCCTGTGCTATAGAGTAGGACCTTGTTGTCCATCCATCCTATATATAATGATTTGCATCTGTTAATCTCAAAATCCCAATCCATCCCTCTCCCCCCTCCTACTTGACAACCACAGTTCTATTCTCTAAGTCTGTGAGTCTGTTTTTGTTTCATAGATCACATACCTCTTTTTTTAATAAAGAGAAGGGGAAGAAACTCTCCCTCCATTCACATTCATGAACTTTTTTTTTTTTTTAATCCTGGAACAGAATTAACCACTCTGTATGATGAGTTTGTGAAATGAAATGAAAAAGTGATGTGAAATGAAGTTGCTCAGTTGTGTCCGACTCTTTGTGACTCCATGGACTGTAGCCTACAAGGTTCCTCTTCCATGGAATTTTCCAGGCAAGAGTACTAGAATGGGTTGCCATTTCCTTCTCCAGAGGATCTTCCCAACTCAGGGATTGAACCTGGGTCTCCCACATTGCAGGCAGACACTTTACCGTCTGAGCCACCAGGGAAGCCTTACATGATGAGTTTGTAGGCAATTTTAATTTCTGTCTTTTTGCTTTCCTGCCATACTCAATGAGAATGTATAACTTTCAGCAGATTTTTATTTTAAAAACCACCCCAAATGAGATCCAGTGGACTTGTCGACTGCTTATCCTTCTGACTTTCTTGCAGGTTTGTCCCAGGTCCCTCTGTCTTCTTCCTTGATACTCATTCTTCCCTCTGTTCCCCATGATCCTCTTCCCCATCAGACCAGGCCTCCATGGGTGCTTTTCATGGGCTCCTGCTGGCTCACTGGTGGGGGCAATTCTGGACTTCTCTCCTCAGCCCCCTTCCTACTTCCCCACTGCCCTGGCTTCAGCTCTGCATCTCCACCTTATCACACCCTCCCTTCTAAGCCCACCTGGCCTGAGCCCCCATGCCAGGTATGGGAAGTATGAATAGTCAGGGTGGATAATGAGCTTTTAGATTTGAGGCCAAGGACCTTGCAAGCCAAATGGACCTGCTGGGTGAGCTTGCTGACTCAGCCATTTTGGCTCTAGACTGTGGCCCTGCTGTTGCTTGCTGACCAGCAGTATGTACATCATCTATCCCTGACCCTGCTCCTTCCCGACCCCCATCCCAAACATGAGTGACTTTCAGTTTCCACTTGTTCATCCTCACATTGATTTTGTCTTTACTACTTTTATGATTTGAAAAAAAGAAGAAGCTTTTAAAATTCTGTTTTAACAGGATTATTAGCTTTTAGGAGGTATTGGCCTTCCACCCCCAATTTTGATCTGTCTTTCCAAACAAGTTCATTATTGAAATGTTGTTGTTTAGTCGCTCAGTCATGTCCAACTCTTTATGGCAACATGGACTGCAGCCCACCAGGCTCCTCTGTCCACAGTATTTCCCAGGCAAGAATACTAGAATGGGTTGCCATTCCCGTCTCTCCTGGATCTTCCCAACCCAGGGATTGAAACCCACATCTCCTGCACTGGCAGGCAGATTCTGTCCCACTGAGCCACTTGGGAAGCTCATTGAAAAGTTAATATGATATTAAGTATTATATGTATCTATTTCTGAAGGAATTAGAAATTACTGAAGTCTTGTAATAACCTATAATGGAAAAGAATCTGAAAAAGAATCTATATAACTGAATCACTTTGCTGAACACTTGAAACTAACATAACACTTTAACTATACTTTAATAAAAGAAAAAGAAGAAATGTATTGGATTTCGTTTGTATCTTGGAGCTGAAAATAAGAGATATCATGGCCCCAGTATTATTTGCTGCCTCCCTATCTCCACCTTATTTTACTCTAGTCCATCAAACAGGGATAGCCCAGTCAGGAAACTTATAGGAAACAAAGGTGTTCACCCTTTAGACTCACATTAATTAGAGTTTTTTAACCTAGTTTTAAATTAGCCCCATTCACCCTTAATGACTGATATTCTCCATCAGCTAGGATTTTGTCTATATTTACTTTCTTGATTTGTATTATAAAGTATGATTATTTTATGAGGTCACAAGGAGTTGGACACAGCTGAGCGACTGAACTGAATTTATATTGATACTGATGATTATTTTACTCATTCTCAGATATAAAAACATACAGTAACTAAGAATTTTTACCCTGCCAGAATAGTTCCTCCTTCCATTAAAAAAAATCACTTCCTTAATCTTTAAGTGGAAAGTGGTATCAGTTTCGTTATTGAAAAGCCATATCTTATTAATTGCAAGTGGGGGAATATGATGACTGTGGATTTTAAAGGAGAGATCAGAGAATATGAGAGGAAGAATAATTGAGATAGGAGTACATTCCTAGAGGAAGCAGGTGTTTATGTTGAGAGTGATGGTTGGTACATCCTAAGACCAGCAGATTCTATAAGCACCCAAGCAGGATCTCTAGAGACTATCATCTGTCTTTCCCTTCACCCTAGAGAGGAAGTCAGTGATGGGCTGGCACTCACTCATGAGTAAAGAAGTTTGTATCCAACCATTCTTGGTTTTCTTTATTTCATTTTTATTTAAAAAAAATAATAAACCTCTCCACATAAATTAGCTCTTTGGGGCTTCCTGGTGGCCTGCCATGCAGGAGACACAGGTTTGATACCTGATCCAGGAAGATCCCACATGCCTTAAAAACAACTAAGCTCATGCGCCACAAACTATTGAGCCTGTGCTCTAGAGCTTGGGAGCCACATCTACTGAAGCCCAGCAGCCTAGAGCCCATGCTCCGAAGCAAGAGAAGTCGCCACAATGAGAAGCCTGCGAACGACAACTAGAGAGTAGCCCCCGTTTGCTGAAAGTAGAGAAAAGCTCGCATAGCAATGAAGACTCAGCACAGCCAAAAATAAATAGTTTCAAGCCAAAAATAAAATTATTTTAAAAAATAGCTCTGCTTATTGTTACAACCCAATGTGAGTGGCTGAGGTCTGAGCCAAGTCTGAAGAGGGGNGACCAGCAGATTCTATAAGCACCCAAGCAGGATCTCTAGAGACTATCATCTGTCTTTCCCTTCACCCTAGGGAGGAAGTCAGTGATGGGCTGGCACTCACTCATGAGTAAAGAAGTTTGTATCCAATCATTCTTGGTTTTCTTTATTTCATTTTTATTAAAAAAAAAAAAAAAAACCTCTCCACATAAATTAGCTCTTTGGGGCTACCTGGTGGCCTGCCATGCAGGAGACACAGGTTTGATACCTGATCCAGGAAGTTCCCACATGCCTTAAAAACAACTAAGCTCATGCACCACAAACTATTGAGCCTGTGCTCTAGAGCTTAGGAGCCACATCTACTGAAGCCCAGCAGCCTAGAGCCCATGCTCCGAAGCAAGAGAAGTTGCCACAATGAGAAGCCTGCGAACAACAACTAGAGAGTAGCCCCCGTTTGCTGAAAGTAGAGAAAAGCTCGCACAGCAATGAAGACTTAGCACAGCCAAAAATAAATAGTTTCAAGCCAAAAATAAAATTATTTTTAAAAATAGCTCTGCTTATTGTTACAACCCAATGTGAGTGGCTGAGGTCTGAGCCAAGTCTGAAGAGGGGTGAAGGTCAGTGGTCATTAGGGTCTGAGACTGTCATATCAGCAGGATAAAGACCAGGGGTGAGGACTAAGCACAGCTGGTCAGGTGGCAGGGAAGCTAGAGGGGCCATAGGCCTGACAGATTCTTTTTTTAACTTTTTGTTTTGTACTGGAGTATAGCTGATTAACAGTGTTGTCATAGTTTCAGGTGAACAATGGAGGGACTCAGCTACACATATACATGTATCCATTCTCCCCACAGACTCCCCTCCCTTCCAGGCTGCCACATAACACTGAGCAGAGTTCCATGTGCTGTACAGTAGGACCTTGTTGGTTATCCGTTTTAAATATAGCAGTGTGTACACTGTCCATCCCAAACTCCCTAACTATCCCTTCCTCTCAGCCTTCCTCCTGGCAACCATAAGTTTGTTCTGGAAGTCTGTGAGTCTCTTTCTGTTTTATAAGGAAGTTCATTTGTATTTCTTTTTATATAAAGGATGCCATATATCTCCTTCTTTGTCTGATTTACTTCATTCAGTGTAATACCCACTAGGTCCATCCACATGGCTGCAAATGACATTATTTCATCCTCTTTAATGGCTGAGTAATATTCCATTTTATATTTGTACCACATCATCCTTATCCATTCCTCTGTCAATGGACATTTAGATTGCCCCATGTCTTGGGTATTGTAGATAGTGCTGCCATAAATATTGGGGTGAATGTTTCCTTTTGGATCATGTTTTTCTCCATATATATACCCAGGAGTGGGATTTCAGGGTCATATGGTAGCTCTATTTTTAGTTTTTTTAAGAAACCTTCATACCTTTCTCCATAGTGGCTGTACCAATTTACATTCCCACCAACAGTGTAGGAGGGTTCCCTTCTCTATATACCCTTCCCAGCAATTACTGTTTGTGGATTTTTTGATGATAGTCATTCTGGCTGGTGTGAGGTGATACCTCCTGAGGGCCACTTGGCTTGCAGCAGCCAGAGATGGCTGCCCCAGCCTTCTTGAGCCTCTCCATCTGGAGAGTAGCCCCCTTTAATATTAAAGAGCCCAGAACTTGAGAAAATCTGGCTTCCAGCTGGGGCCTTCTGACCTCTTACCTCCACCCCAGGAGCAAGTCCTTCTGACCTCCCTTCCAGCCTGTTTCCCTGGCCCCAGACCCCTGCTTCATCCTTAGTGCTTTGCTTCCCTTCAGCCCCTCCCATCTAGGTGTTCCTCTCCATTTCCTCTGCATTGATCCTCCCACCCATCCCACAAGCCCTCCAGAGTGCTAGAGGGACTATGGCAGTGGAAACACCAAGATAAATGGCTGTGACTGGAGACTTGTTATGAAGCAAAGATATTAAAAGCTTCCAGAGAGAAAAAACAGGCTCTTAACAATGCACTAGTCAGAGAAAACCATAAGTCAAAAAGATACGTGCACCCCAGTGTTCATAGCAGCACTGTTTACAATAGCCAGGACATGGAAACAACCTAAATGTCCATCTACAGAGGACTGGATAGAGAAGATGTGGCACATATATAGAATGGACTATTACTTGGCCATTGAAAAGGAACAAAGTTGGGTCATTTGCAGAGACATGGATGGTCCCAAAGTGTCTCATACAGGGTGAAGTAAGTCAGAAAGAGAAAAACTAATATCATATATTAATGCATATATGCAAAACCTAGAAAAACAGTATGCTGAGTCGCTTCAGTCGTGTCCGACTCTGTGTGACTCCACAGACAGCAGCCCACCAGGCTTCTCCATCCCTGGGATTCTCCAGGCAAGAACACTGGAGTGAGTTGCCATTTCCTTCTCCAATGCAGGAAAGTGAAAAGTGAAAGTGAAGTTGCTCATTCGTGTCCGACCCTCAGTGATCCCATGGACTGCAGCCCACCAGGCTCCTCCATCCCTGGGATTTTCCAGGCAAGAGTACTGGCGTGGGGTGCCACTGCCTCAGAATAGATGATCACATTTGTAGAGCAGAAATAGAGACACAAAGATAGAGAACAAATTTATGGATACCTGGGATCACACATACACTCTACTGATACTATATGTAAAACATGTAACTAATGAGAACATACTCTGTAGAGCAGGGAACTCTATTTAATGCGCTGTGGTGACCTGAGTGGGAAAGAAGTCCAAAAGGAACAAGGCACATGTATATGTCACATGTATATGTATGACTAGTTCATTTTACTGTAGAGTAGAACCTAACACAACACCATAAAGCAACTAAACTGCAATAAAAATTAGAGACAAACGAAAAGCAAGGCACTAGTTTTCTACATAGCTGAGGACTAAACAACAGAGTTGCAGTATCTTTGAATTCTCAAGGCGAATGATTGGTGATAGAGTTCTGAGCGCAGTCAGACTATCAGTCAAGTGTGTGAGGTAGACTAAATCATTGCATGATAAAGTAGATCTCAAAAAAATTGCCTCACTGTGCTCCCTTCCTTAGGGAGCTGCTAGACTAGGAGTCAGCCCGCTGACATCCCCAGGCCAAGACGGCCTGTCACCTGTTTCTGTGTGTCCCACAAGCTAGAAGCATTTCTACTTTTTTTAAATGGTTACATTGTAAATGGTTTTATAGGTACTTTTTTGTACTTTTGGCCCTTAATCTCTGGCCCTTTAAGGTAGTTTGCTGATGCATATACTGGACAAAGTGTTACACTGAAATGGGGAGCAAGTTAAGAAAGAGAAAGCTGTGAGAACCAAGAAACAGGAGATGGATACAGGAAAGAAGAAATGAAGAATGAAGGAAGAACTGGGCTGAGAGCCTGGAGCGGGCTAAGAGACCTTTGCACCCACATTTGAGCCAGGGCACACAGTTCTCCCAGAGGAGTCTCCAAGAAAGATTAGTTGATTTGTTTGAACCTGTTGTGAAACACTTTATATTCTGCTTAGAACTTTAAGAGTGAATTACTACCCGGTAGAATGAATTACTACCCGGTAGATGGAAAACTAACCAAAAGAAATACAAGGCAGTGTTTAACTCCTGGGAAAACAAGATGAATAAGAAAGGAAATGCTGTCATGGAAGTGACAGAACATATATGACTCAGCTATGAATGGTATCTCTATCACAGCAATATAATCACTTAAGTTTGATTTAAACAAATATTGAAATAGAACCAAATTGGAAGGTGGAAAGATAAATGAATGGAAAAGACAGCTAAATTCTCACCTTCTGTGAAAGGAAGTTAAACATAATTATTAGTAATTACTAATAACTAGTAATTATTAGTTGCAACGGTTATAAAGTGTTTTGCCTCCAAAAAGCCAGCATCAGAAGTGGGCCAGAGTCTACAGCATTATGAGCCTTATAGAAGGATTTAACTTTTTAAATAATATACCTGTATTACTTTGAAAAAAGACTTTTAGAAATAAAATTATTAAGAAAAGTAACTGGTCGGCTCAGAGCAACCATGCCCAGGTGGGGAAGGGGCAGTGTGGCAACCTCAGGCCTCTGTGTGGAGGAAGCAGGCATCAGTGTCCTGAGACCCCACCCACTCCAGTTATCATTATTGTTCCTGATGTGAGCGTGAGTGGATTTCAATAATATGTCAAGACTGTTAGCCATTCATTTATGCAACAGTTTCTATGTTATAATCCCTGGCTAAAGTTGCAGTGTTAAATTAATGATGATTCCTGCCCTCAAGCTGTTCACAGACTGGTGAGATATAAAGTCACTCATTCAACCAATGGATGATTGCTCTCCATGGTGATAAGAATATAACAGAGGGAAAAGTAGTTCCAGAGAAAAGTTGCTGAGACGTTAGAAGTCCTTCGGGGAACCCTGGAGGTTATTGAATAGGAATTGGCGGTGAGGGCAGAGCCAAAGTTCAGGCACAGGGGAACAGAATATATAAAGGTGCAGAGGGGACCCAGACATGACAGAGCAGGACAGGTGACACCTGTGCGTTGCCTGGAATCAGGAGCTGAGTCTGTGGAGGATGAAGCTGGAGAGGTGAGCTCAGCAACCAGCATCCCATGCTCAAGAGTCTGGCCTCTGTCTTCAAGGCCATGGGAAGCCAGCCAGTCAATTGATGTTCTCCCTGGTGGAGGAGCATCATGAAAGCCAACTCTCAAGCCCAGTGTGGAAAACAGAAAGGAAGCTGGGGCAGAGAGATGAGTGAGGAGACAGACAATCATTTGGGTGAGAAATGATGAAGGTTGGTACTAAGGTGTTGTCAGTGAGACAGAGAAAGGCAGATACATTTGAAGACATGAAGGAGGCTGAATCGACAGTATAATGCCCCCTTAGATGCGCGAGGTGAGAGAGAGAAAGAAGGCCAGGATGACCCGCACGTTCTTGTCCAGACACTGAGCAGGCAGCAAAGTCACATATAATACAAGGAGGAGGCTGCAGAGGGGTGGGAGAAAGGGGCTGAGGGAAGCTCTGAGCATGAGGCCTGGGAATCTAGGTGGAGAGGGCTGGCAAGCAGTAACATGTCGGGCTGGGCCTCAGCAGAGACACCTGGGCTGGGAGATGTATCAGGAAGAGCAAGGAGTGACATCTCACATTTTGAGAGAGTATGTAGCAAGAGAGAAAAGGGTCCTGAGCAAATGGAGAACACCTAGGCCTCAGGCCTGGGCAGAGGGAAGAGGTGCCCTGGAAGAGGCTGTGAAGAACCAAGACAGGGGAATCCAGAAAGCAGAGACCGAAGGAGCATTGCGGGATGTTGGAACTCAGATGAGCCAAGGCCCGAGTGTGTGTCACAGGATGCCACAGGCATTCCCTGTCCAGAAATTACAGCAGAGGTAACATATCTGGCCGCACCCACTGATGCCCCATAGAACCCCCCACTCCCATGCTATGACAACAAAATCTCCTCCCATATCCAGTCACTCCCCAGGAACAACTAGAAGGTGACCTCGTGAGAGCTGATGCCATTGAGTCTGGGGTGAAAGCCAGGGTAGGACAGGACCACAGCGCCTCTGTCCTCTTGCAGCAGACCCTCCTCAGGCCTCTTCCCAGGGCCCTGGGCTCACCCTCTTCCCCATGACATCACTTCCTGTGCTGACCAGTCAGTGTTGGGGATTGAGGTTTAAATCTATCATCGAGCTCCTTCTATGTGCCGGGGACACCATGGCAGACACAGCAGTCCCGGTCTCCCTCTCCTGGAACTTGCAGTGAAGGAACACATGACACCAAATGGAAGGTCCCTGAACAGGCCCCAAGAAGCGAGTTTGTTCTGGAGAGAAGGAGGGCTCAGAGGAGAGGGGGAAGGAGGACAGCAAGGTATGCTTGGATCTGGGGAGAAGATGCACTGAGCCATGGGTGAAACCACGGAAAGGATGAGCCAATCTCTCTTGCGGGCAGAGAGCTGGGATGACAGGGCTGTGGGCCTGGCGAGAGGAACGGGGCCTGGCGTGTGGGACACAGCTCCTGTGTGCAGCTGCATCAGCACAGGGCAGCCCGCCGGCGCTGGCTGTCTGCGGCTTGGTCTGCGGGCGCTGAGGTCAGCACCGGGAGAAGCCTGGGGAAAAGCCTGCCGACCGCAGCTCTGCAGCGAGCACAGGCTGACATCTGACAGAGAAGCCAAGGGCCCTGGGGCTGGAGATGGGAGGGGGGAAGAGAGAAGGTATAATTTTGGAGGAAAGCCACAAGAAAGGAAAGCTGGAGACTCCAAGGTCCATGCCGCAGGTTTTCAGAAGGACAGAAAAGCAGGAGGCATTCCACTGCGAAACCACTGGCAGTGCAGAGCTGAGGGAGAGCTCAGAGGCTGAAGGGAAACCAGTGTGAAAGAAGGAAAGCTGAGAGTCTCTCCCACCCGCAGGGGCTCTATCTCAAGAATGCTCAGTGGGGTTTTTTAATGGACTTAAAAACTCAGTTTCTCATTCTGATGAGGTTATTATAAAATTGAGAATGTAAAACAAATGAGCAGAATCAACTAGTCCAACTCCCAGACGTATAAATCAGGAAGGTGACTCCACAGCACACAGGGAGTGTCCTGGGGCTCTTTCCTCCACTCCTCTGCTGTGGGCTCACGGAGAGACAGGACCCAGGTCAGCGCCTAGTTTTCCCTGTATTGGGGATTTTCCCCAGACTTGGGGATCAATTTCATAGCCACAGCCTGGCTTCCTGGCTCCCCAAGACAGTAGTTATCAGCATCTTAGAGTGACTGGTGCCTAGTGACTTGATTTGAAACAGTGAAACTTTGGTGGTACTGTCTTATATTACCGTGCTGCTAAGTCACTTCAGTCTTACTCTGTGTGACCCCATAGACGGCAGCCCACCAGGCTCCCTCGTCCCTGGGATTCTCCAGGCAAGAACACTGGAGTGGGTTGCCATTTCCTTCTCCAATGCATGAAAGTGAAAAGTGAAAGTGAAGTTGCTCAGTCCTGTCAGACCCTCAGTGACCCCATGGACTGCAGCCTTCCAGGCTCCTCCATCCATGGGATTTTCCAGGCAAGAGTACTGGAGTGAGGTGCCATTGCCTTCTCCGATATTACCATGAAGTATAAATAACTTTCTTTGGAGGCTTTTACTGCCTTTGAGACAAGTATGGTGAAAGTTTAATTTAGAAAGGAAACCTCAGAGAAAGACACACTTACGGGCAACTTCCAGAAAGGCAAGTCTCCACAGCTACTCTCTTGTTCAGAATGGTTCCTTCAGAAGTGGGGCACCAGCAGAACTAAGGCACCCAACCTCCAGGGACCTGGCAGGAGAGCAAGCTATCCACCATCCCAACCCCTCTTGGCAAACTGGGCCAGGTAGGACCATGGCACCAAAGGATATCCAAAATGTGTCTCAACTCATGTCTCATACCTCAGATCCATGAACAACAAGAAAAAAACAGTTACTCTAGAATACCGTTAGGGGGTACTATAAGTCATATTACATATGCCCATTTCCTGTTCATATTGACTGAAAGCCAAAAACGTCATTGCACAAAATTCTTATTTCACTAAAAAAAAAAAAAAAATTAAGTAGAATATTAAGCAAGACATAACATTGGCTACCAAATCCTCTCCCATCCAGAAGTACCTTCTGTTTCTTCACCCTCGTGTGTTTTGACCTCCCTAGTACAGCAAATTGTTCATCTTTTTTAAGCTCACTAAACTGAGGGTTACCATATTACTGTATTAATCTCATTATAGCACCTTCTAAGAGCATCAGTGCTTTGGGCTTAAATATCCACTGTCTCAGGCCATATTTTGTTTATTTTTGCCAATATAGATAAAAGTTTGTTTCATTTTATTGCCTGCTTAAAAAAAAATTTTTTTAGGCTTTATAGCTATCCAAAAATGGGAGAATTCCAAAGATTGACATTTTTATTGCATCGGTCTGTTTACTAATTTCACATATTACCAAGTTGGCATCCTCCCACGGCTCTGAATATGGCATCCTACTGGCATCCTTGTTAGCAGTCTGATGACCTGAGCCTGAGTGTTTGAGCGCCTGCCTTGGTGAACAGTTTGGGAGCTGCCAACAGAGAAAGAGAATCACCCAGAGAGACAGACATGTCCTGTGCTATTCTGATCCCCAACAGCTCCTGAGTATTAAAATAGCCTGTAAGCGTGAAGGGCCGTGAATGGGGGAAGGCTCAGGGGTGGATGCTTCTGCCATGGAGAGAGGGTTCCTGCTGGAATTGAGCACTGAGGGTATGATGGGGTGAGGTATCTTGGCCCCCAGGTGCTGCTGCTGCTTGTGGGGGCACAGACAGAGCCTGACTGGACCAGGCAGACAGCTCTGTGTGATAGGCGAGGGAGGGAATTCAGTCCCTCAGCTGAATTCAGTACTTTTTTTTTTTTTTTTTAGTGAAATCAGTTCAGCCTGCACTTTGTGAATACATACCTTATTCCAGAATGTATCTTGAACAGATAGAATCTAGGCCTCCAAGTGTGAGAAAAGAACAGGCTAAACCATTCATCCAGACATTCACATAACATTTATTGGACTACTTCTGCTTGATGGACACTACCATAGGTGTGAGGTTCACACCCTCCCGAGCATCCGTCCAGTTAGTGCCCAGTGCCAGTCACAGCACAGCAGCACAGGGAAAGGACTGTAGGCTGGCTAGACTCAGGTGTGAGGGCCACCGTCCCTGGGTGGGAGGAGGCCTTCAGTTGGAACAGACAAGCTGTGGTTCTGCCCCTTCCACCCAGACAGGGGTCCACTGGATTCACCTGTGGGCATGTGGGGCCCCAGGCTCCACCCTCATGGAGAGCCAGCTGTGTTGCTGGTGCTGTTTGGTTCTCATCTATCTGGATTTCTTCAGCCAGCTGGGCTAGGGCACAGCCATCCTAGTGAAGCCACCCCGTGGCTTCTGATTTCAGTATTACTGCTGACTGGCACAGACAAGCAGGCCTCCAGTGGGAGGGCTGGAATGGGGGTAAGTGGAGCCAAGGAGTCTGCTTGTGGGGCTACCTCTGGTTGTTACCTGCCATATCCTGGCTCAGGAAGGAGCATTAGGAGGGAATACTGCCATTGCCAAGAGACTCCTTTGGACACACTTCCCCTCTTCGTGCTCCCTGGTGCCAGGTTATTTGTTACTGTCTCCAGGTCCTTTGTAGCAAAAACTGTGAACAAATTAAAGTCTTTCAAGGGAGAATTAGGAGAAGAAATGGGAAAATCGGAGCAGAGGGAAATTATATCATCAAAAAATATATAATCTACTTATTGACAGAGAAAGATATCCTCAGAATGTTGAGTGAAAATGCAGATTAGAAAATAGTGTTCATTGTTCCCATGTTAGTGAATATGAAAGTGCATATTCCTGGGAGAGTGTTTTGAAGAATATATATACATGCTAACCATTATGCCGATGGGATCATGGGATGCTTACTTTCTTTCTTAGCTTATCTGCCTTTTTTGATGGTTCTCAGTGCTCATGTATCATTTTTATAATAAACTTATTAAAGAAAGAAAATATTTTGAGAAACAGCTCCTCAGTCTCCACTCTTAAAACAAAACAAGGAGAACAGTATTAAAAATTATGCCAGTGGGTAGTGTTTGTCTCTTTACTCCTGAGAGTGATCTACCATTCAGAATGACTACCTACTTTGTGGATGCTCTAGGGAAAGTAATAAAACTCTAAAGATTTTGGATTAAGATTTTAGATTTTAAGCTCTCAAGAGCTTAAAGTAGTTGTTAGGTAAAAAATTATAAGAATGTTCTGTTTTAGGGAATTATTGCTCTTCTATACCAGGAAACATTAAAGAAATTGATTCTTCATTCATCCCTACTCTCAGAATAAACACTAGTCACAGGTAGCTTTTATGGACACATTTTACTAACCCTTCAAAAGACCATTCATCTTTGTCTGACATGTACAGTCTCAGAAAACAGAAAAAGAGAAAGCAACCCAGTCCATTTTATGAGGCTAGTTTACTTTGACATCAAAATAAGACAAAGACTATAATAGAAGAAGGGTATAGACCAGTCTCACCTTTGAGCATAATTGCAAAATGCTGACTGTGATATTTACTAATAGATTTATACAGTATATTAAATATATGACCAAGTAAAGCAGCTTATCCTAAAAATGCAGTGATGATTCAAATTAAAAAGTCTTTTAATAATTGGTTAAATAAACATATTAAGAGAGACAAGCCATATAATCATCTCAGTAGGTACAAAGAAAGTGTTTGATAAAATTAGATACATATTTTTACCTTAAACAAAGCCTTAGCAAACTAGGAAGAGAAGGAAGTTTCCGTAACTTCATAGCAGTATCCATCAAAACTCTACAGCAGACAGTATATATGGTGGGAAATATTATTAGAAGCAATCCTGTTAAAGTCAGAAATGAGACAGGGATGCCAAATACCACCCTTACTATTCAGTATTGTACTTCAGTTTCCTACTAAGGCAATAAGGCAAGAAAATGAAATGAGGTAGATGAAAACGATCATTCTGTGCAGGCAATGTAGCTATCCACATTAAAAATTATAAGCAGTGCTACATAAAATCTATTAGGACTCAGAACTCAACAAAGTTTTTCAATTGGAGACAAATACACAGGGATCAACAGACATGAATTTGAGCCAACTCCAAGAGATAGTGAAGGACAGAGGAGCCTGACATGCTGCAGTCCATGGGGGTCACAAAGAGTGGGACACGACTTAGCGACTGAACAACAGCAACAATACAGGAATCTGTTGGGTTCCCATGCATTATCAATAAACATTTAGAAGATATAGTAGAAAAAATTACAGTTAGAGTAGCAAACAAAACTATATGGTACCTAGAAGTAAACCTAATGAAAGATATGCAAGAGCTTTATGGATCTGACTGTAAGACCTTTTTGAAAAACAGAGAAGATACTCTGATTAAATGGAGAGATATATCATGCTAATGAATGGGAAGCTTACTATCATAAACATATCAGTTTACCTCAGATGAACACAAGGTGTTCATTTGGTCAAATGACACTAAAATTCACTCGGAAGAGTAAAGGCAAGAATAATCAAAACAATTTCTAAAAAAATAAAATGGGAGGAACTTCCCTATGGCAAGTCAAGACTTATTATAAGTAATAGTAATTAAGACAGTGTGGTATTGGTGTTGAAATAGACAAAATGATCAATAGAAGAGAGTAAAATACTCAGACCTCTGCAATGTGGAACTTAATAAGAAAAAGGTGGCCTAGCAGATCAGTAGCAGGCAGATGAGCTATTCAATAAATTGAATAAATTGTGAGGAGAAAAATATACCTTCTGCGGTACCCACAAATAAATTCCAAATGGATTAAAGACCTTAATGTGAAAAACAAAACCTTAAAACTTTTGGGAAATATGTGAGACTCACTTATTGCCTCATGGCAGAAAATAATTTTTTTTAACACAAAATAAAAACCACTTCCCTGCTGGCTCAGACGGTAAAGAATCTGCCTGCAATGCAAGAGACTTGGGTTCTATCCCTGGGTTGGGAAAATACCCTGGAGAAGGGAATGGCAACCCACTCCAGTATTCTTGTCTGGAGAATTCCATGGACAGAGGAGCCTGGTGGGCTACAGTCCACGGGGTCACAAAGAGCTGAAGATGACTGAGCTACTAACACTTTCACTCCACTTTCACAAAAACCACTAACCATAAAGGGAAAGACTGATAAATTTAACTATAATAGAAGTTTGAATTTCTATGTAGCTGAAGATACTATAAACAAAATTAAAGGATAATGCTACCGACTGGGAGGAGATTTTCACAAGTAATGTGATCAAAAGAAATTTAGAATCCATAATACATAAAAACTCCTACAAATTAACAGGAAAAAGACACACAATCCAACTGGGTGGGAAATGACTATGAAAAGAAAGTGAAAGTTGCTCAGTCATGTCCGACTCTTTGCAACCCCATGGACTGTATAGTGTATGGAATTCTCCAGGCCAGAATCTGCAGTGGGTAACCATTCCCTTCTCCAGGGATCTTTCCAAGCCAGGGATCGAACCCAGGTCTACCACATTGCAGACGGATACTTTACCAGCTGAGCCACCGGGAAGCAGGAAATGACTATATGAATAAGCAATTCACAGATGAGAAAGGCCTAAATGCTCAATATACACAAAATATATTGACTCTCAGTGACAATCAGGGAAATGCATATTAAAATGAGGTACCATTTTGTTCTTAACAAATTGGCAAAAATTTAAAATCTGGATCTGAAGTGTTGATGGGGAAGTGGATCCACAGGAAATTCATACACTGCAGCTGGGAGTGAAAATTAGTGCAGTCTCGCTGGAAGCAGTTGGCAGCTGTGGTGCAGGATCTGGCAGTGCTGGCCTACGTTTAGAATCCAGGAGGCTATTGTGTGTGTGCACAAGGAGATGCGACTGTGGACTTACTTTCTTACAGAAAATGGAAATAATGTAAATGTCCATCAACATGAAACATGGATATAGAATATATTCGTGTAAGCAATGAAATGACTAATTAGATCAATCTCGCAAGAATGAGGTTGAATGAAGAGATGCAGAAGGATCTGTGTCATGTTATACCTTCGTCTGAAGTTTAAAACCACTCTGAACAGTGTAATGCTGATGTGTGCATACTCATGAGGTAAACGTATAAAAACATGGATGAGAAAAAGACACATGGGCTTCTGAAGCTGCAGGTAGATCTGAGGAGACAGAAGGGAAACAAAGTTGAAAACAAAGCGGGCTTCATCTCCCTGTGTCTTTGAGGGCAAAATATTAAGATTTGTTCCGTATGTGTGGTGACCATACAAGTAGAGTTTGTTACATTATCTTCTGTTTCGTCTATATATTTGAAATGCTCCGTGGGTTTGTAAAACATTAATTCTTCTGAGGAGAAAACCAGCTCAATCTCCATGTTAAAGTGAGCAGTGATTCAAAAAAGCCTTTAAGCTAATTGGTGTTTATCACCTCATGAATGGCAGGTTAGTGTGGGGGGTTGAAGCACAAGACTCTAGGGCCGCCCAAATCCAACTCTGCCACTTCCTAAATGGTGCGTTTAAATAGCCACTGATCCTCACTTTGCAGTGGTTTCCTTGTATGTAAAATGATGATGGTGGTGGTGATCAGTGCCTGCGTGTTGAATTGCTGCAAGGATAGGATGAGTTGCTGTGCATAATGCACTACATACATAGACTCTATTTTTATTATTTTATTATCCCTGCTGTTCAGGGAGACACACTAGTTATTTGTTAGATGCAAGAGAGATTGGGGGAGGGGTGAATAAGCTTTGCTTAAAGAAATCATATATCATAGATGTTGTTTTTAATGATAGTTGCTCTTCTACTGCAGTGAGACAAAAATATCTCTCAGATCTCCAAAATTAACCTGTTGAGTTGGAGATGATTCACCACACACACACACACACACACACACCCCAGTGACTTTACAAGTATCTGCTTCAGTTAGTTCTGTTAAGTAAAATTGTCACTCATTCACTTTTCAGAACTAGCTATAAAATCAATATGAAAAACAAAGCCAGTATGCAACTCTGTTCAAATATATAGAATGGCCTCTCAAAATGAAAGCTACATCTACCTTTAAGTTTTGATGAATAGGTGGTATTGTTCTGTCACATCATAAGACTGGCTTTTGGGGGATAATATTTTTTTAAAATGATGAAATGTAAATCTCAGTGCTAGATGGTGATTTTAATTGAGACCTATTTAATTTCTCAAATAGGTGAGAAATCGCAGTCATTAGGGAACCAGGGACAATTTTCTAAAAGCAGATGCAGGGAGGCAAAGATTGCAGGCTTTGACTAGAGTTGACTTGGCTCAACTTCAGCTGTCTTACGTAACTAGTCTCATAGTTTTAAATGAATTACTTAAATCTGCTGTTCCTCAGTTTCCTCATCTATAAAATAGGTCTCACAGTCTTCCTTTTGCAGCTCTTTTGTGAGGATCAAGTACATAGCATACCCTACCTGGGGTACATAATCTGTGCTTGTAGTTAACATTGTCTCGGACATGATTCTTAATTGAGTTGCGAGTTCCTCAGTGCTGAGGTGGGTGGATTGGGGGCGTCTAAGACAAAGTGAGATAATGAGCTGGAAGAGCTTACAGCTGACCCTACCGGATTTCTTCACCTGAAATGGTTATTTCAAGGCCCAGGGATTTTTTTTTTTTGGAAATGAAAATGAGTCTTCATCTTGAGGGTTATTAAATGTTGCCTTTAAAGTGTACTTATTCAGTGTAAGGCATTGCAACAGTCTGAATCTGCTTTCCTATGAAGGCACCTTGTTTTGTCTACCATTGCTTTCGTATATTCTTTCTCAGCACCCTAAAACATCCAATATAGCTAGGAAATTTCATCGTGTCTGGTCCCCACCCCCGCCCCCGCCGCCACAAAATATTCAAATCCTCATTTCTGATTGCTAGATGAATGAATCTCTAGGACTGAGCAGCCACCCAGGGCAAAGCAAAAGTCTGTGACTGTTCCCAGGCCTTAGCCAAGGGCAAGATTTTAAGGGCAGCCCTTCCCTGGTGGCTCAGATGTTAAAGAATCTGCCTGTAATACAGGAGACCCAGGTTTGATCCCTGGGTTGGTAAGATCCCCTGGAGAGGGGAATGGCTACCCACACCAGTATTCTTGCTTGGAGAATTCCATGGACAGAGAAGCCTGGCAGGCTACAGTCCATGGGGTCTCAAAGAGTGTGACACGACTGAGCAAATAACACTTCACTTTCTTTCAAGCCCAAGCTAGAGGCAGGACTCAGGGTGGGTGAAAACGGGCTATTGGGGCACTGTCTCCTCTGCACTTGGTTGTCTCTGACAAATCAGTCCTTCCTCCTTCCACCCTCCACCTCAATCCTTTGTATTGAAACCTACCTGTCACTTTCTATCCTCATTTTAAAATAATCCATTTTCTTGGTGGGGAGGTGGACCATGAAATAGGAGAGAAGCCCTAGGAGGGCTGCAATGCGGCTCTGATGTGATCCCCAGGAAGCAGTGAGTAGAGACTACACTTTAATGAGGAATTTGCATTTTAAAGGAAGAACCTATTTATCCCCCAGGATCTTTANCTGCTGTTCCTCAGTTTCCTCATCTATAAAATAGGTCTCACAGTCTTCCTTTTGCAGGCCTTTTGTGAGGATCAAATACATAGCATACACTATCTGGGGCACATAATCTGTGCTTGTAGTTAACATTGTCTCGGACATGATTCTTAATTGAGTTGCGAGTTCCTCAGTGCTGAGGTGGGTGGATTGGGGGCGTCTAAGACAAAGTGAGATAATGAGCTGGAAGAGCTTACAGCTGACCCTACCGGATTTCTTCACCTGAAATGGTTATTTCAAGGCCCAGGGATTTTTTTTTTTTGGAAATGAAAATGAGTCTTCATCTTGAGGGTTATTAAATGTTGCCTTTAAAGTGTACTTATTCAGTGTAAGGCATTGCAACAGTCTGAATCTGCTTTCCTATGAAGGCACCTTGTTTTGTCTACCATTGCTTTCGTATATTCTTTCTCAGCACCCTAAAACATCCAATATAGCTAGGAAATTTCATCGTGTCTGGTCCCCACCCCCGCCCCCGCCGCCACAAAATATTCAAATCCTCATTTCTGATTGCTAGATGAATGAATCTCTAGGACTGAGCAGCCACCCAGGGCAAAGCAAAAGTCTGTGACTGTTCCCAGGCCTTAGCCAAGGGCAAGATTTTAAGGGCAGCCCTTCCCTGGTGGCTCAGATGTTAAAGAATCTGCCTGTAATACAGGAGACCCAGGTTTGATCCCTGGGTTGGTAAGATCCCCTGGAGAGGGGAATGGCTACCCACACCAGTATTCTTGCTTGGAGAATTCCATGGACAGAGAAGCCTGGCAGGCTACAGTCCATGGGGTCTCAAAGAGTGTGACACGACTGAGCAAATAACACTTCACTTTCTTTCAAGCCCAAGCTAGAGGCAGGACTCAGGGTGGGTGAAAACGGGCTATTGGGGCACTGTCTCCTCTGCACTTGGTTGTCTCTGACAAATCAGTCCTTCCTCCTTCCACCCTCCACCTCAATCCTTTGTATTGAAACCTACCTGTCACTTTCTATCCTCATTTTAAAATAATCCATTTTCTTGGTGGGGAGGTGGACCATGAAATAGGAGAGAAGCCCTAGGAGGGCTGCAATGCGGCTCTGATGTGATCCCCAGGAAGCAGTGAGTAGAGACTACACTTTAATGAGGAATTTGCATTTTAAAGGAAGAACCTATTTATCCCCCAGGATCTTTAATTGGCTAATTATTTAAGGAAGCTAGGTCTTTTCACTGTCTAGATAGATAGGGACTGCTAGATAGATAGGGACTGCTTGGTAGATAGGGACTGGGTCTGAATGGGGAAATGGGAAGCTCAGGGCAGAACATGTCAAGCTGGAGATGCCTGCTGTACAGGCCCTTGGTACCCCTAGAACTCAGCATGCTCAGGCCTGAAGTCATCCTCCCCACACACTCTCTCCCAGATGCTTGTTTGAGTTGGTGGCGCCTTAATGTCCCCCATCTCATGTCTCCCAAGCTAGAAGAAGCAGAAACACTCAGCCTCACCCCTGACTCATCCATCTCCCCCAAAATCACCCAGACTGTTCCTTATTGCCTCTTACCCTCACCCACAGTACAAGCTAAGATCAAAATCACAATATGTCTGTCTTGCTGGGCTTCCCAGGTGGTGCTGGTGGTAAAGAACCTGCCCGACGATATAAGGTAGAAGAGGAGATATAAGATCCCCTGGAGGAGGGCATGGCAACCCACTCCAGTATTCTTGCCTGGAGAATCCCCATGGACAGAGGAGCCTGGCGGGCTACAGTCCATAAGGTTGCACAGAGTCAGACACAACTGAAGCGACTTAGCACTCAGCACTCAGTGTCTTGCAAATTGCCATGACTTCCTACTGCCTTGGGATATCTTGAGGCAAATACAAGTGTATGAAATCCATACTTCAAATAATCTTACTAGAATTTTTGAAATTTTTATAGCTCATTTCTTGTCTGATCTGATTAGATCATTACTTTTACCTTATAATTTGGCTGTGGAAAACCTCTTTTGATGAGGAAGATAATCATCAGCTCTGCCATGTTCCTGCTGCTCACTTGTGCTGGCATGATTGGTGTATTGTCTTCAGGCCTCAGTTTTGTTTCTTGCAAGAATCTTTTGAAATCATTAGTCATTTCATAATGGTTAGTTTGCTGCTGCTGCTGCTAAGTCGCTTCAGTCTTGTCCGACTCTGTGCGACCCCAAAGACAGCAGCCCACCAGGCTCCCCTGTGCCTGGGATTCTCCAGGCAAGAACACTGGAGTGAGTTGCCACTTCCTTCTCCAATACATGAAAGTGAAAAGTGAAAGTGAAGTTGCTCAGTCATGTCCGTCTCTTAGCGACCCCACAGACTGCAGCCTATGAGGCTCCTCTGTCCATGGGATTTTCCAGGTAAGAGTACTGGAGTGGGGTGCCATTGCCTTCTCTGAATGGTTAGTTTAGTCAGAACTAAATAATGTAAGCAGTAAGTCTATTTAACCAAGCACACATAAACATATGCCAAAATAAGCCAAAACTGCTGAAATGGAACAAATAAATGAGAGATACACACTAAATACTTCCCCACCCCCTGGGGAATAGGGGGATCTTCTCCTCTTTTCTTAGACTGCCACACACTGGTGGGTCCCAGGGTCAGCCTGAATGTTAAATATTAGTAAAGCTTAATCTATCTCATTAGAAAACAAGGAAACAGAAATAAAATTCTAATGTTCTCATTTTTCACACTCCTTCATGGTGTCTGATGGAGGCTGCTGCCCTTCCAAGCCATGGTGACTCACCCACAGGACCCACAAGCTGCTTCTTATTGCAGGTGGTGGAAATTTGGAGACCCTGGGTCTTCTCATGGGCCTCCCAGGTGGCTCAAGTGGTGAAGAATCTGCCTGCCAGTCGAGGAGACACAGGAGATGCGGGTTTGATCTCTTGGTCAGGAAGATCCCCTGGAGGAGGAAATGACAACCTACTCCAGTATTCTTGCCTGGAAAATCCCATGGACAGGGGTGCCTGGTGGGCCATAGTCCATGGCATAGCAAAGAGTTGGACACGACTGAGCTACTGAGCATGCAGGCACGCAGGGGTGAGCCCAGGGGCTCTGTCCTCAAGGCAGGAGAACATGACTAGTATAATCAGCTTTTCTGGGTGCCTGTGCAGGTGAGCAGAAGATGGGTGCTCATAGTGAAAGCTCACATTCAGAGTAGTTTGTCGGGCTGCTCCATCTCAAGGAGACTTGCTCAAACTTTATTTCCAAAAGCTAAGTTAGGAGATTGGGATTGACATATACACACTATTATATGTAAAATAGATAACTAATAAGGACCTCCTGTAAAGCACAAGGAACTCTACTCAGTACTCTGTAATGACCTATATGAGAAAAGAATCATAAAAAAGATTGGCCATATGTATATGGATAACTGATTCACTTTGCTGTACACCTGAAACTAACACAACACTGTAAATCAACTACACTCAAATAAAGCAAACAAAACAAAATAAAAACCCAGTGAAGTGTAAGTGATTGAGCGCCAGAAACCTGGACAATCGCAGATCACCCTCTGCCCAGGTCTTACCCTTCCTCATGCCCTGGGGACACCCCTCCCCCCTTCCTTGTACTCTGGGCCTCCTACTTTGACAGATGGTGCTTATTAAGCACCACAGATTCTTTTTCTCATGATACCCTGTCCACCCCTAACTTCTACTTAACAATTTTTAGCCTACTCTCTTCCTTGCCATTTTCCTAAGCTATTTACAGAAGTGAAGTGAGATCGTGTGAGCGCTGGCTATTACAGATAATTTTATAATTTTGACACAGCTATCCATACAGCCATATATGTTTTACACACACTCTTTAATCAGAGGTAGAGAAGTTACAAAGTCCTCAGAGTAAGAAGAAAAGAGCTGAGTCTGTCCCCCATCCTTCTCTGCCACAGCACATCCTGGGTTGATGCTCAAGAGTTCTTCTCTGGGCTATAGCTGACAGCTGAGAGCCTGTCATCTTTCATAACCATCATTTATTTTTCCCAGAATGTATCACCTTGCTCTTACCATGCTGAAGCTCATCTGCCTCTTTTCTGCCCACTCACCCTTCCTGCTGTTTATCACCACCAGCTTGGCATTTCACCATCCAGGAGAGCTTAGTGTTTCTAGAAACATGGAAACATCACTTGTGCTACAGCTAAATATCATTTAGAAGCATCAGCTCAGACTGGCCCCAACACTTTTCCATGCAGTAAAGGGGCCACTCAAATTACCTTTTGCATTCTCTCTTCAAACTAGTTCATTCCTATTGCCACACCATTCTCCCAACAGAGTTCTGGTATTTTTCCTTTCCTTGTAATGGTCCAAGGTTGCTTATTCTCAGAGCACTGACTTCATAATCTTTTTATTTGAGCGCCTTTATCCATCTTGGTTTAAGGAAGCTCTTGTTTTTTCCTACAAGGATGGACTTTGCAGCTTTCTCAGTCTCATCTCCTTGTGCTAGTCACACAACCTGCATAATCACCTTTCTATTCCCATTCTCAGAGATTCTCAGGTACTGTAAATAATCCATTGCTTTTCATGGCTGGGGAATGGGTACTGTTGTTTAAACATAGTTAAGAGAATTGCCACTAGCTAAAAGAGCCTTTTTAAGGCTTGTTTGCAGGAAAAAGAGAAGAGTTTTTGCCATGACCTAGCCTAGATCTTCTTGGTGTTTCCCCCAAAACAAACACATGCACACTAGTTTGACCTGTTTTCCCAGGTATTCCCAGGGTACTCCTGACCTTAGCTTCCGAAGTTCACGCTCTTCCTCTCAGTCTGCAGTCCTTCTCCCTGGTGAGTCGCCAACATGGTCCCTCTGCAAGAGACGGAGACAGAAGGATAGGTGCAAGGAAACAGGTCCAAGATTTCCACATGCAAAAAGTCTGTCCCAAAGCAATTATCCTCCAATTAAAAATAAATTGAAAAAAAAACCTGCCCCCACCCCCAAGCCCTCCCTTGGTTCACACACTCTCCCTTGAATCGTGTGCCTGTTGGAAAAAGTATTGGCTCTCCAGCCCTCCCCCTGGGAGTTGTTAGAGTGGACCAGATTGGTGTCTTGATGCTATTTCATCAAATAAATAATAAAACTACACAGTTATCTTTACTTCAGGACTTTTCAGAGCCTTTAATAAGCTGTCTAGTGTGGCAGAACATCAAAAGCCAGCCACAATATATAGTCAGCTACAAACTCATTTAGCTGACCACAAAATCTTCTCCCCTGCAACATCTGACAGGACCAGTGTTCTGTAAGATACATGTTGGGGCATGCCGTGATTGGTGGGTCCTATCTTCAGTGGGGTGGAATCATGCTAAATTTTAGGGAGCTTGAGATTGCTGGCTCTCCTAAAGATTTTAGTACTGACAGTTTGGAGTAGAGTGTGGGAATCTGCTTGGTTGCTGTTTTTTTCTTAAAGCTTCTCTTATAATTCGATGATCTGTAATCCCTCTGCTCTAGCCTCTTGATTGTTAGGCTTCAGAGATTCAATACCTGTGACTCTCCTGAGGGCTCAGCAATAGAAGCTTGTACCACAAGTCCTTTTGTAGATAAATAACACATTCTTTTACAAGAGAAATTGCTGAGAACATATGTGGGAAACCACCCAAGGCCTTTGTGATTTGGGGGAAATTCCTGGCCTATTTCGATGATTTTAGAAACCACCTCCTGATATTGTAGCCATCCCCACCTATCCACATTCAAGTCCACCTTCAGAGCCCAGAGCTTCCACCAGCTGTTCTCTCTCATGCCAATTTGGGCTGTTTCACGTGTTAAAATATTTTCTTTCATTTGTCTCTACCCTGCCTCCCTGCAGGACCATATTCAGAGTAGGACCCAATTAAATATTGGGGAAAGAAGGACGTCTCCCACGACACTTCTACAAAGTTGAACAAAGAATAAATGCTAAGTAATTGCAGAGAAACCAAGGGACAAAAGAAACCTTGGCCCAAAAGAGACCAAAAAAGGTTAAGATTGACTCTAGAATTAAAAAGCAAGTAGAGAAGTGTGGTATGTGTGGCAACAAGAGTAAGCATCTTACCCTGCTGAAATGATAGCAACTTCAACATTGTTTTTCATTTTTCAGGTCAATGATCTGTGTATCGTTAGTGGCTCAGGAAGAGGGTAACCAACTTGTCCCAATTTGCCTGGGCTTTTCAAATTTTAGCACCAGAAGTCCACCATACAGGAAACCCCTCAGTCCTGGCAACTCAGGGCAGTTGGTCACTCTACTCAAAAAACAGAGTTTGGTAACTAGATAAAACTGGAAAATGCTTTACCACACTCTGGGCTTCCTTAGTAGCTAAAGTGACAAAGAATCCACCTGCCAAGCAGGAGACATGGGTTCAATCACTGGGTTGGGAAGATCCCCTAGAGAAGGAAATGGCAACCCACTTCAGTATTCTTGCCTGGAAAGTCCAATGGACAGAGGAGCCTAATGAGTCCATGGAATCAAGAGTGATAGAACTTAGTGACTAAACAAGAACATTTCCACACTCCACTCACCTGAGTTAGTTTCCTACAGCTGCTATAAAAAATTACCACAAACTTAGTGATTTAAGGCTATATAAATTTATCGTCACACAGCTTTGGAGATCAGACATCCTGAATGAATTTTATAGCTCTGAAAACCAATGTGTCAGCAGGGCTGCATTTTTTCTGAAGGCTCTAGGGAGTAATCTGTTCCCTTGCCCGTTTCAACTTCTGGAGGAACATAGGAGGCTGCCTATGTTCCTTGACTGATGCAGTTCTCTCTCCCATCTTTGAAGCCAGACATTACATCCTTTGATCCTCTGCCCCCATCATCAAGTCTTTTTTCTGACTCTCTCTCTCTCTTTCACTTATAAAGAGTCTTGTCTTGTAATTGCATCAGGCTTACTGGCTAATCCGGGGTAATTTCTCCATCTCCAAATTCTTAACTTAGTCATATCTATGAAGTCTATTTTACCAGGTAAGGTAGTACATGCACAGATTCCAAGACTAGGATGTGGACATTATTTTTTTTGGGGGGGGTTATTATTCTACCAATTATACCCACCCCTCTTTGACAGCTGATAAAACACCTTAATGTATTAAAGAAATATTTTTAAAGTCTCATAGGAAAGAAATCTGTTTAATATTGCTTAACCTAATGTTTTCCAAGCCTTTTTTGATCAAGAAATTCTTTATTCAGGGAGTATTATGCTAAGTAAAATAAGTCAGAAAAAGACAAATACTGTATGATACCCATTATACATGGAATCTAAAAAATACAACAAACTAGTACCGGAGAGGGCAATGGCACCCCACTCCAGTACTCTTGCCTGGAAAATCCCATGGACGGAGGAGCCTGGTAGGCTGCAGTCCATGGGGTCGCCAAGAGTCAGACATGACTGAGCGACTTCACTTTCACTTTTCACTTTCATACATTGGAGAAGGAAATGGCAGCCCACTCCAGTATTCTTGCCTGGAGAATCCCAGGGACGGGGAGCCTGGTGGGCTGCCATCTATGGGGTCGCACAGAGTAGGACACGACTGAAGTGACTTAGCAGTAGCAGTAGCAGCAGTAGTGAATATAACAAAAAAGAAGCAGACTCACAGATATAGAGAACAATCAGTTACCATAGTAACCTTCCTCAGGAGAGGGAAGGAGAAGGGACAAAATAGGAGTGGGGGATTAACAGGTTTAGACTATCATGTATAAAATAAGCTACAGGGATATATCGTACAACACAGGAAATTTAACTAATATTTTATAATTAAGGAGTAAAACCTAAAAAAAAAAAAAAAAGAAACTCTTTATTCCTCTGAAAAGAACAGCACTTAACATCTCATGAAACAACACTGCTCTTATAAAAGAGCAGGATTCAAATTGGTGTGTGCACCATGGAGAGTCTAGAAACTTTCCACGCAACGAGCAGATGAGGAGAGTTTTGAGGGAATTGATATCTAAGACCAACTCCTCTTTCTCCCTTCAATACTCTTCTAAATTCAACTGTCAGAACAACAATCTGAGGTCAAAGCACAGTGAACCTTCCTTTCCACTGGTTCAGTCATGGAGTTCCCATCCATAAAGAATCTTATTGGAACAAATATGAATACATCTCACTGGGGTGCAAAACCTGGTCAAACAAAGTGATGATGTGCCTCTACTAATCTCACTTGGAGGTACATGCCCAATAAAATTACTTTTTATGTTTAGTATTTATAACAGTTTAATACTTCTACCCAAAATAATTAGAATGATAACTTTTTAAGGAATTTTTTAAAGGATTGGAGATTTTGATCACTAGAATTATCTTTTAATTTAAATTTCAACTTTTATGTATCCTTTGGTTATAGAGAATTATGGATGGCTTGATCAAATAAAACATTTTCAAACATAAAAACAGATACTAAGTTAAAGTTCTCTAGATGTCATAGATATACAATTTTATGTAGAAAAAAAACAATGTAGTAGCTCTCATTTTTAAAGGAGAGCTTGCTCCTGTCATTTTCAAATGGACAATAATGGATGTTATATCACTGTGGTGTGTGCTGTGTACACTGGACACTTTTAAAAGAATAATTTAACACATTGATTTTAAAGTATCAATATTTAAAATATCTAGACATGTAATCTATTTTGAAATTATAACTGTTTAACCATAAGGTGAAAAATACTTGCTGTCAAGTTAAAAAAATATGCAAGGAGGTACTTGCTTTTCAAAATTTTTATGGGGATATAAGAGCAAAAGGTGTGATGACCCTTTGGAATCTGGCTGGCAAGAAAGCCTTGGTAAAAACATCAGCTTCCCACAGCTCTCAGGGATAAAGCCATGAAGTGCCTGGCTCAGAGCCAGTGTTCCCTCACTCAACAATATCTGCCAAGGGCCACCTGGGTCCAGTGGGCCCACTGAGTCCAGTGGGGCTTGGACACAAACTCCTGTTCCCATAGAGCTTATATTTCAGCAGACACATAGGTCAGTTGCTTCTGTGCTGCATTTCTAGAGTGCCTCTTCAAATATCTTTTCAAGTTTGGGGAACTGTGTCTACAAAGAAATGACTCGTTTTTTGATATTCCAGAACAGATCCATCTGGATTCCATTGTTTCCCAACAGAATAACCACCTAGGGAGGCATACAGTTATTTTGGTGACAGAGACAAAGCTTAAAAGTCTTTAAGTTTCTCCTGTGGAATTGACTTCAAAGCATGCAGCACAATCTTTTAAATATCCTTAATGCTGGTAAATATTTGTATGGGGAGGAGGAATGTGATATTTTGGGAGCAAAGGTTATCTACACAAGTTCTGATGACCATGGTAGATGATCGGACTACACAGGAATATTATTTGTCTCCAGCTCTGGAAGGGCATTAATCTCTCGGTAAGGAAAAGTCAAAAATTGATGTTTCTTCCCTTCATACTGAGGCTGAAGGGAAAATCCTGGCTGTGTCAGGGTCACTTGCTCTGAAGTAACTTGAAGAATCTATGTTCTCAGACTTTCAGGAGAGCCTCCTGGGGCCGTGGGAGACCCATGGTGCCTGCTTCTTTAGTTCTACTGATCCCACTTTAGTGACCCCACTCCAGGCCATGCCCTGGGGCTGACAGCTAGAAGAGGTCCATGAGCAGGAGTAGCTGTTCTGGGAAAACCCAGGGCTGAGCTGGGAGGGAAGGAGCCAGTCCATGAGGGGGCATATGGGTGGAGGAAGAGCTGGAGCCTGTGTCTGAATTGTGTTAGTGTATTTACTGAGTCCGTGTTTGTGAGGCTTATGCAACCAGGGATTAATGGCATTCCATTGAGGGATGAATCCAGGGTGAGCAGAGGGGGTGGGACTGAGATGAGGAGAGGCCAGAGAGGATTGCAAAAGCTGGTGTGTGTGGCCATCTGTCTGTCCATGCTGTCTGTCACTTCCATGTAGCCACAGTTCAGTTCAGTCGCTCAGTCGTGTTGGACTCTTTGCGNCCAGGGATTGAACTCAGGCCTCCTGAATTGCAGGCAGATTTTTTGAACCATGAGGGAAGCCCAAGAACACTGGAGTGGGCCTATCCCTCTCCAAGGGATCTTTCTGACTCAGGAAACAAACTGGGGTCTCCTGCATTGCAGGAGGATTCTTTATCAGCCAAGCTACTGGAGAAGCTCAAAATAACAAAAGCATGATTCATAGAAGAGTAAACAGATAGATTGGGCCTGACGAAGAATTTAAAACTTCGGCTCATTGAAAGAGCTCTTCAGAGAATTGAAAAACAAGCCATGGACTGAGAAGAAGCAATTACAAATAATATATATAATAAAGGCCTTGAATCCTGAAGATGTATGTAAAGAATTCTCAACATTCAATAATAAGAAAACAAGCAGCACACACACACACAGAAAGTGGGGAAAAGATTTGAACTGTTCACTAAAGGAGAGAAGTGAAGTGAAGTGAAGTCGCTCAGTCGTGTCTGACTCTTTGCGACCCTGTGGACTGTAGTCTACCAGGCTCCTCCGTCCATGGAATTCTCCAGGCAAGAATACTGGAGCGGCTTGCCATTTCCTTCTCCAGGGGATCTTCCTGATCCAGGGATTGAACCCGGGTCTCCCACATTGTGGGCAGACGCTTTAAACTCTGAGCCACCAGGGAAGCCCCAAAGTGAATTTGCTCAGTCTTGTCCGACTCTTTGTGACCCCGTGGACTGTAACCCACCAGGCTCCTTCATCCACGGGATTCTCCAGGCAAGAATACTGGAGTGGGTTGCCGTTTCCTTCTCCAGGGGATGTTCCCGACCCAGGGATTGAACCTAAGTCTCCCGCACTGGAGGCAGATGCTTTAACCTCTGAGCCACCAGGGAAGTGAAGCAGGTGGCAAATAAGCACATGAAAAAGATGCTCAACATTGTTAGTCATTAGGAAAACAAAAATAAAAACTATAATGAGATACCACTATGCACCTTTAGGATGAATAAAGTTTAAAAAAAATGTCTATACAGAGTACTGGAGAAATGGAGGAAGTAGAACTCTCACATACTGCTGATGGGAATGTAAATTGGTACAGTGACTTTGGAACAAAGTTTGGCAGTGTCTTAAAAAATTATTCTCCAAGAGAAATGAAGCATATGNACCACTATGCACCTTTAGGATGAATAAAGTTTAAAAAAAATGTCTATACAGAGTACTGGAGAAATGGAGGAAGTAGAACTCTCACATACTGCTGATGGGAATGTAAATTGGTACAGTGACTTTGGAACAAAGTTTGGCAGTGTCTTAAAAAATTATTCTCCAAGAGAAATGAAGCATATGTCTTTAAAAAGAATTGTACACTAATATTCAAAGTAGCTTCATTTGTAATAATTAAAATCTAGAAGCAGTTCAAATGTGCACCATCAGATGAATGGCTCAACAAATTTTAGAATATCCATACAATGAAATTTTATCTTATCTGATAAGATTTCTGATAAGATTTCTTATCTGATAAGACAGAAGGTAAGATGGTTGGATGGCCTGGCTGGCTCTAGGGACATGAATTTGAGCAAGCTCCAGGAGTTGGTAATGGACAGGGAATCCTGGTATGCTATAGCCCATGGGATTGCAAAGAGTCAGACACAACTGAGCAACTGAACTGAACTGAACTGATACAACGAAATACTGCCCAGCAATAAAAAGGAATGAACCATTGTTAGACACATCACAATGTGGATAAATCTCAAAATAATTATGCAGAGAAGTCTGACAAAAAGTACATATATGTATGGTTTCATTTTTATAAAATTCTAGGAAAATGCTTATGATCTTGTTTTTATAAACTCTAGAAAATGCTAACTAACCTATAGTGACAAATATCAGTGGTTATCTGGGGATGAGTGGGAGTAGGACAGGAATGAGAAGAAGAGATTATAAATGGACACAAGGGAAATTGGGGAGTGTTACACTGTTCATTATTTTGACTATGGTAATGGTTTCAAGGGTATATACACATGCCAAAACTTAAATCGTATTTTATATTTATTTAAAGTGCCTGTTTATGTCAACTGTTCAGCTTATTGGATGTCAGTTACACCTCAATTAAATTCTTTTTTTAAAAATAAAAGACAGAAAAACAAGCTAGTTGTATTGAGGAAAATGGATGGGGATTATCTGGTGGTAGTGGAAGGGAAGGCACAGGGAGATTTAGGATAGACAGTTAGGAGGCTGTCATAAAAATCCAGAAGGATAAGGGTGACATTTTAGAAGAAAGTGAGAGCAGTGGAGAGAAGAAGGAGGATCCAAAGGATTTAGGAGGATTGGTCATGGATTGGATAGAGAGGAGTGGAATGAGGGAGAGGCCTAAAGGACAATATCTAGGTTTTGGACCACCCATCCTGTGTTATTCAGTGAGATGTGTTCAGTATTCAGGGGATACTAGAAGAGACCCCCATCTCCCCTCTCATCTCTACCCCCTGCTCCTCTCCCCATGACTACGTTCCTAGGTTAGACCTTATCATTTTTCCTGCATTGGTATACCACCTTTTTCTCAAATCTCTCTACATCCAGACTTGCCTTATCCAGTTGATCCTCTACATCAGAGACCAGAGTAATTTTCCTAAAAGGCATTTGTCATCCACTGGAAAAGGGAATGGCAAGCCACTTCAGTATTCTTGCCTTGAGAACCCCATGAACAGTANAAAGTTGGCTTAAAGCTCAACATTCAGAAAACGAAGATCATGGCATCTGGTGCCATCACTTCATGGCAAATTGATGGGGAAACAGTGGAAACAGTGGCTGATTTTATTTACCTTCCCTCCAAATTCACTGCAGAAAGTGATTGCAGCCATGAAACCAAAAGACACTTACTCCTTGTAAGGAAAGTTATGATCGACCTAGACAGCATAATAAAAAGCAGAGACATTACTTTGCCAACAAAGGTACATCTAGTCAACGCTATGGTTTTTCCAGTAAGGAGCCCTTGTCCAAGGTAAGGAACAGCAGCTGTGCTTTGCTGGAGCAGCCATGAAGAGAAACCCCACGCTCAAGGTAAGAGAAACCCAAGTAAGATGGAAGGTGTTGCAAGAGGGCATCAGAAGACAGACATACTGAAACCATACTCACAGAAAACTAGTCAATCTAATCACACTAGGACCACAGTTTTGTCTAACTCAGTGAAACCAAGCCATGCCTCCGGGGCAACCCAAGACGGATGGGTCATGATGGAGAGGTCTGACAGAATGTGGTTCACTGCAGAAGGGAACGGCAAGCCATNACTGAAACCATACTCACAGAAAACTAGTCAATCTAATCACACTAGGACCACAGTTTTGTCTAACTCAGTGAAACCAAGCCATGCCTCCGGGGCAACCCAAGACGGATGGGTCATGATGGAGAGGTCTGACAGAATGTGGTTCACTGCAGAAGGGAACGGCAAGCCATTTCAGTATTCTTGCCTTGAGAACCCCATGAACAGTATGAAAAGGCAAAATGATAGTATACCAAAAGAGGAACTCCCCAGGTCATTAGGTGCCCAATATGCTACTGGAGATCAGTGGAGAAATAACTCCAGACAGAATGAAGGGATCGACCCAAAGCAAAAACAATACCCAGTTGTGGATGTGACTGGTGATAGAAGCAAGATCCGATGCTGTAAAGAGCAATATTGCATAGGAACCTGGAATGTCAGGTCCATGAATCAAGGCAAATTGGAAGTGGTCAAACAAGAGATGGCAAGGGTGAACGTCGACATTCTAGGAATCAGCGAACTCAAATGGACTGGAATGGGTGAATTTAACTCAGGTAACCATTATATCTACTACTGTGGGAAGGAATCCCTTAGCAGAAATGGAGTAGCCATCATGGTCAACAAAAGAGTCCGAAATGCAGTACTCGGATGCAATCTCAAAAACGACAGAATAATCTCTGTTAGTCTCTAAGGCAAACCATTAAATATCACAGTTATCCTGTCTATGCCCCAACCAGTAACACTGAAGAAACTGAAGTTGAACAGCTTTATGAAGACCTATAAGATCTTTTAGAACTAACACCCAAAAAAGATGTCCTTTTCATTATAGGGGAATGGAATGGAAAAGTAGGAAGTCAAGAAACACCTGGAGTAACAGGCAAATTTNCAAATTGGAAGTGGTCAAACAAGAGATGGCAAGGGTGAATGTCGACATTCTAGGAATCAGCGAACTAAAACTGGACTGGAATGGGTAAATTTAACTCATTCATTAATGACCATTATATGACCATTATATCTACAACTGCGGGCAGGAATCCCTCAGAAGAAATGGTGTAGCCATCATGGTCAACAAAAGGGTCGGAAATGCAGTACTTTGATGCAATCTCAAAAACAACAGAATGATCTCTGTTCATCTCCAAGGCAAACCATTCAGTGTCAACAGTTATCCAAGTCTATGCCCCAACCAGTAACGCTTAAGAAGCTGAAGTTGAACGATTCTGTGAAGACCTACAAAACCTTTTAGAACTAACACCCCCCAAAAATGTCCTTTTCATTATAGGGGTCTGGAATGCTAAAGTAAGAAGTCAAGAAACACCTGGAGTAACAGGCAAATTTGGCCTTGGAGTGCGGAATGAAACAGGGAAAAGACTAATAGAGTTTTGCAATAGAATGCACTGGTCATAGCAAACACCCTCTTCCAACAACAGAAGAAAAGACTACACATAGACATCACCAGATGGTCAACACCAAAATCAGATTGATTATATTCTTTGCAGCAAAAGATGGAGAAGCTCTATACAGTCAACAAAAACAAGACTGGGAGCTGACTGTGGCTCAGATCATGAACTCCTTATTACCAATTTCAGACTTAAATTGAAGAAAGTAGGGAAAACCGCTAGACCATTCAGGTATGACCTAAATCAAATCCCTTATGATTATACAGT
>SJYA01001822.1:5078968-5226884 GCA_006410615.1 Neotragus moschatus | reverse complement strand
GGGGTGTTAGTTCTAAAAGGTCTTGTAGGTCTTCATAAAAACGTTCAACTTCAGCTTCTTCAGCGTTACTGGTTGGGGCATAGACTTGGATTACTGTGATATTGAATGGTTTGCCTTGGAGATGAACAAAGATCATTCTGTCGTTTTTGAGGTTGCTTCCAAGTACTGCATTTCGGACCCTTTTGTTGACCATGATGGCTACTCCATTTCTTCTGAGGGATTCCTGCCCGCAGTAGTAGATATAATGGTCATCTGAGTTAAATTCACTCATTCCAGTCCATTTTAGTTCGCTGATTCCTAGAATGTCGATGTTTACCCTTGCCATCTCTTGTTTGACCACTTCCAATTTGCCTTGATTCATGGACCTGACATTCCAGGTTCCTATGCAATATTGCTCTTTACAGCATCGGATCTTGCTTCTATCACCAGTCACATCCACAACCGGATATTATTTTTGCTTTAGCTCCATCCCTTCAGTCTTTCTGGAGTTATTTCTCCACTGATCTCCAGTAGCATATTGGGCACCTAGTGACCTGGAGAGGTCCTCTTTTGGCATCCTATCATTTTGCCTTTTCATACTGTCCATGGGGTACTCATGTAGCCACAGAGTCCTGGAAAAGAACTCTTGGGATCCTAGAGGGCCCTCAGTTCTCAAAGGGAAATTTATTCTGCAGAATTTCCCTAGCATTTAACTTAACAAATGCCATTCCATCCCTGTGCCCAGGACTTATCTAGGTGCTGTGGGAGATATTGTCTCTGTCCTCAGGCAACTTGACTCTCCTTGGGAGGATAAGAATGATACACATACATACTGTTGAATGAAAATGGCCAATGGGTTTCATTTCATATACCAGTTTCAGCTAACTGGTAACTTCATACAGTATTCCATCCAGTCTAAGACTCCATCAATTATAAGAGGCCATTTTATATGCTCTTAAGAAAGAAGAAAATGTTTCCAATTAAATTACAAATGATTGCTTTCTTACTGCTTAGAATTTTGTGTCCAATTTCTTATTAGAAGATTCTTTTTAGACTTACTTATACATAGTGTTATTTCCTTTAACATATTTTGTTCTCATTCATTCATAAAGTGGAAAGTATGGGAAATAAACTGGGTTTGGTTTTTCTACATTTCCTCACATTCAGGGTACTACTTGGCAGAAGCATCTTTGCTTGGAGCATTGATGTCTGTGTTTCCCACACAGTGTAGTTCTCTGTCATCAAGAGCACTGGTGAGGCAACATTTATTTCAAGAGTACTCACGACTTTTATTTCAAATCTCTGTCTCCTATTGTGTAAATTGATGCACACACAGGTAATGCAACCACAACACAACTACCACCTGGCAACAGTGGCTTTAAGACAGATCACTACTTCCAAGATATCAAATGTGAAAAAAATACATCTTAGACTCAATGAATATGGATTCTAAGACTCAGCCAAAAAACACTCCCATGATCAACCACCCAGGTCTGTCCTAGGAATGGGGTTGGCACTGGTGCTACATTCTTATCACTAAGCAATAATTTCCTCCTGTAAATTTCCAAAACTGAATGGTTTTCATTACAATAATTATTGTAGGGAGTTCCCCATGAGCAAATAGATTCAAGGAGGCTTTCTGCATGAAGTAGGTCAAAAGAATGAGATCTGGCCTGGACATGAGAAGACCATGTCCAGAAAGGAAAAAGGACAATTTAAAAGATTCAAGAAGGTAAACGGGCATATCATGTGGCAAGGACAGTGGAGTAACCAGGCTAGGGTGGGGTTTCATAAAAGAGCCATGGGTTATGAAGGCATGAATTTTTGCCCTAAGAATGTAGGTTCGAGTTAGTATATTTCACTTGTAGAAATCTAATCAAAGGTTCTCATATTTATGTAACTTTTATTTCTTTTCTTACCATAGGTCCTGATGTTTTTAGTTCAAAGAACCTTGCCCTTCAAGCCCAGAAGAAGATTCTGAGCAAAATAGCCAGCAAAACTGTGGCCAACATGCTGATTGATGATACCAGCAGCGAGATCTTTGATGAGCTCTACAAAGTCACCAAAGAGCACATACATAACAAAAAGGAAGCCCACAAGATCATGAAAGACTTAATCAAGGTGGCAATCAAAATCGGGATCCTCTATCGGAACAACCAGTTCGGCCCAGAGGAAGTTGTGACAGTGGAGAAGTTTAGGAAGAAGCTGAACCAGACCGCCATGACCATCGTCAGCTTCTATGAGGTGGAATACACCTTTGATCGAAACGTGCTCTCCAAGCTCCTGCACGAGTGCAAGGACCTGGTGCATGAACTGGTGCAGCGACACCTCACACCCAGGACCCACGGGCGCATCAATCATGTCTTCAACCACTTTGCCAATGTGGAGTTCCTCTCCACCCTTTATAGCCTCGATGGAGACTGTAGGCCCAACCTCAAGAAGATCTGCGAGGGAATCAATAAACTGATAGATGAAAAAGTCCTTTGAATGCCTTCCCTCCTCCTGGACTTCACTGCATCCGTGTCCTGGCACCCAGCGTGTTCCACATGAGAATCAGGAAACAAGAAGAAACCCTTGTCAAAGATGCCTATGTCTGTTTTGTTCATCCCTCTGATGTTGATGCTAGGTTGAGCTCAGGTGTGTTTATCCTCTGAGCTATCTGCTGAGGTATGTACTTAAAATCTCCTTTGCTTGCAAGCCCAAAGGACGTCTTATCTCTCCTGAGCAGAAAAGCCACCCTGCTCACCAGGGTGGGCCCAGTTCACCTTGTGGAGTGGAAGGAACCCTGGACCAGGGGTCAGAGTACACAGATTTGGTTCCCACTCCATCAGTTATGACTTTGTTCTCTGGATCCTGGAACCACTGTGCCTACCTGCCTACCTCCCAGGGTTGCTGTGAGGATCAAGTGAGACTATGTTCATGCTTTTAATAACTCTAATATGAGGTCTTACTAGTTTCTCTTTGGCATGTTGTGGGGATCAACCTGGATCTAGACTATCAGGCAGTGGAGGAAAGAACAATAGTTTATAAAAGGCTGGGTTTGCAATCTGTGTCGAGATGTGCTGCTTCAAACACATAATTTCATTCATAAAAATGAATCCAAAGGTGTGAAAAAGTATAGCAGCAAAGTGGAAAAATGTTTTTCAAGTCTTAGATGTGCAAGTTTATGGTCCTACAGGGGGGAACTTTCTGGGGGGTAGGGGAGTAGAGAGAGAGTTTCCCACCCATGAGGAAGAAGTAGAGAAGAACTGTGCCCACCCTGCTCCTGCAGGACGGGCCTTCCCCATCTAAGGGGTACCATCAAAGAGGCACAGGGAAGGTTTATCCCAGCATGCACAGGAGAGTTGGGCTGAATGAACCCCTGTCTGTCTTTCTTAGTCTTTCACAGTCATTTTGTGCTGTTTATTCTGGTTTGTTAATAAATTGGAATTATCCTTCAAACAAGATGTTTTTGAGTTGTGATTCAAAAATCAAATTCCTTGGAGTTTGGCACGGTGTTAAGAATGATGGGATCAAAAGGAGGAAGAAAATAAAGAGTAAGAGCTTTGCACTCAGACCCTAAGGGAAAGTAGCCCCTGGGGGAGCAGGTATAGGCTGAGACCTGTGCCCCTGCTCAGTGGGGAGCTAATTATGGACATTGTGACCTCCTTCCCCGTGTGTCTTAAATCCTCACATTCACACAAAGTATTTAATGCCTTATAATGTTGTCTGGAGGACATCACCTTAAGAGACTTGCCCATCCAGCATCACCTCTGTCCTGTTATGCTTCTCTGGTATCTGATAATAATGCAAAAATACTACATTAGCTCAAGCCCCATGATTCATGCCCACCCCATGGCCTCTCTCTGGCAAGAGCATCAAGAGATGGTTTGTGGGCGAATATGAAAAGATGACAGCTGAACCTACTGTGGCCATTCAACCCCAACTGGCTCCCATGTCAACATCAGTATAAAGCATCTGGTTAAGCTCTTCAGCCACCAGCACTCAAAATTAGTTAATAAGAAAGATGTCTACTGGGTAATAGGGAATAGGTAAGTCAGCCCCTGTCTTCCTGTTTGACAAAGGTGGCTTAGCCCCTCTTCATAGTCTAAGGACCGAACAGTGATGACCTGTGCACATTTGGGCTGGGAGGCCATTGGTCATTTAGGCAGTGCCAGTGGAAGGGCTTCCCTGGAGGCTCAGTCGGTAAAGAATCCACCTGCAGTGCAGGAGACCTGGGTTCGATCCCTGGGTCGGGACGATTCCCCTGGAGAAGGAAATGGCAACCCACTCCAGTATTCTTGTCTGGAGAATCCCATGGACAGAGGAGCTTGGTGGGCTATAGTCCATGNCCAGTGGAAGGGCTTCCCTGGAGGCTCAGTCGGTAAAGAATCCACCTGCAGTGCAGGAGACCTGGGTTCGATCCCTGGGTCGGGACGATTCCCCTGGAGAAGGAAATGGCAACCCACTCCAGTATTCTTGTCTGGAGAATCCCATGGACAGAGGAGCTTGGTGGGCTATAGTCCATGGGCTCACAAAGAGTTGGACATGACTGAGCAACTAAGCACAGCACAATGGAAGCTGCAGGTGACAGGCTCCTTCCTGCTCACCTGCCAACTAGGCAGCAAGCAGCCCAGCACTAGCCAAATTTTCACATATTGCCCTCCATGACTGCCTTGGTGTACTCGTCTGATTAAGCACCGAATTCTAATATGATGGGTGGTTCTAGAAGCAGGTTCTTTTTCGCTAAGTAGGTGGACCTACCCAGAGAGCTCAACCCTGCCAAAGGAATAGGTAGAACTGTCTCCTCTTCATCTGATACAGCAGGGAAGGAAGGCGGGATCCCCAGTCACAGAGGACTGCAGGTTCTCCCCTCTTCACGTGTCACAGCATAGTGGCACAGCAGAGCTGAGCAGGTTCTGAGCCACCAGCCTCAGAAGGAGGGGTCCTCCTTGTGCTGGTCAGAAAAGGATCAGCACTTCCACGAGCAGATCTCAGCAAGCACAACACAGTGTGGACCAAAACATTCTACCACCTCCAGCTTCCCCACTGAGGCAGCCAAGCAAGGGGCACTCTACCTCAAGGCCAGTGGGGTGTGTTTCCACATTATCAACAATAGGCCAGGGAGCTGAGCAACCCAGGCATAAGTAACCCACCACACCTCTAAAAATAGTCAATGCCTACCCTCCATCCCTAGTATACCTTTCAAACACACCACTGGCATGTAAATTCAAGTGATGAGTGAATTTCATCAACCAACTAAAAAGCTACACATTTCCAATATTTTACATAACAATCTAGTGGCCAAGGAATCTCATTACTGGTTTATCTGATGACTCTAACCACGTCACTTAGTGCCCCTAGAAAGCTGTTTTGGTTGAAAACAATGTGACAGAGACCAGCAGACGCTTTTAAAAACAAGACTCTTTAGATGTAACTTCTGTGCTCAGAAAGTGAAAGTCTCTCAGTTATGTCCAACTCTTTGCAACCCCATGGACTGTATAGTCAATGGAATTCTCTAGGCCAGAATACTAGAGTGGTAGCCTTTCCCTTCTCCAGGGGATCTTCCCAACCCAGGGATCAAACACAGGTCTCCCACATTGCAGGCAGATTCTTTACCAGCTGAGCCACAACCGAAGCCCAAGAATACTTGAGTGGGTGGTAGCCTATCCCTTCTTCAGTGGATCTTCCCAACCCATGATATGAACCGGGGTCTCCTGCATTGCAGACGGATCTTTAACAACTGAGTTATCAGGGAAGCCCCTGTGCTCAGAACTTTGTACTAAATTTTAATAGCAAAAACCCACAAAAGCAAAGTTACGATATCTACATTTAGGTGGCACCCTAAAGAAAACTGATTTCAAGAGAAGCAACTTTACTAAAACACTCACTTGATCAAGTCCCACACAAAATTCAGAGAGAAATGCCTGGCTCAGCACATCAAAGGCAGAGACAGGAAACAGCAGATTTTCATCTGGAGACATCACTGAGTCTTTATCCATCCCATAGCACTCAGTTGTGTCCCCACGGGAGGACACCAGGAACTACTTGTGCTGAAGTGTCCATCCCACCCCTGCTTGTATCCTTCTTCATGTGTCTGAACCCTACAGAAACACATTCCCTGCCAGCTGTGCCTGCCATGTGTCTGTATCACTCTTCCTCCCTGTGTTTGCATCTGTGAGTCTTGACACCCTCAGCAACTCCAGGTCTCTGCTCAGTGACAAATCAAAATGAAAAGATTTCTCCATCTGTGCTTCTCCAAATTCCCACTTCACCCATCTGTGCATTTTCAGGGGCAAATCAGTACATTCACTGTCTGCTACAATGAACTTCTTGCATCCATATATTTAAAGAGGAGCTCAAATAAGGCCTATATACCCTGGTCCCCAATATTCTGGGGGCTTTTAAAAATCAACATAGTCCCAGATGTCAAGAGCAAAACCAGTTAATAAAAATTCTAGACCAACTCTGGGATGCAAAGACTGTGCATTAATAGGGAATATCAAGCTTGGACTGCAAGGAGATCCAACCAGTCCATCCTAAAGGAAATCAGTCCTGAACATTTACTGGAAGGACTGATGCTGAAGTTGAAACTCCAGTACTGTGGCCACCTGATGCAAAGAACTGACTCATTGGAAAAGGCCCTGATGCTGGGAAAGATTGAAGGCAGGAGAAGGGGATGACAGAGGATGAGATGGTTGGATGGCATCACTGACTCAACAGACATGAATTTGCGCAAACTCCAGGAGTTGGTGATGGACAGGGAAGCCTGGCATGATGCAGTCCATGGGGTCACAAAGAGTCAGACATGACTGAGCAACTGAACTGCAAACTGTATCTAGTAATGGAATGGGATGTTGACAATACAGTCACAAATCAGATGGCCTTGGAAGAAAGGGTTTCCAAGGCCCTCCAACTCAGAACTGTGTGATCAGTGGGTGACCTTTGTTTAGTCTGACTCTGCTATGGGATCAAAGCCCCAACCAGGCCATCTCTTGCTCTTGCTGCAGAGGGAGGTCTTGCTGGATAGGGAAAAGACTATTCTATAATCCTTTTTCTCAAAATAGCATCTGGAAACCCATGAAAGTCCTGGGGAAGCAGGAGTGGTATGGAGGGGGTAAAATTCCATTAGTTCTAAAAAGGGTTTTTAAAATTTTTGTCTCATTCTGACAACTTAAAAAAAATCACAATTAGCTCCAGTACCTTCTGGGTCATGGGAAAACTACCTTATAGTCAGGTAGTACCATCTTCCTTCAGGGTCCGAGTTTTTCTTTGTGTTTACAATGTTGTTCATGCTGATTGATCAACCCAAGTAAAAGAAAACAATTTAACTTAATATGTTTATCTAACTAGGCCTGAGCATCCCCAAGGGTCTGCAGGCATAGCTTAGGCATCCATGGGTTCTCCATTTTGAGAAATGTTGCTAAAGCCTATGAACATATAGGCTTGCAGAGAATGAATGACTGTTACCCTACCCTTGATGGAGACTCATTTTTGGGGACTCAAAGACTGAGAGGTGAACCTGTGTCTGGAGGATACATAGGCCTTCTGCAGGAAAAGGTGGGATCCCACATGTCCTGCTTGCCCTTTGAAAACTGGCCAGAAAAAGCTACCATAAATAATCAAAGAATTAACCAACCCATCCTGGCAACTCTGATAATAAATCTCAAAGACACAAGAGAGGCCATCACTGGACACGCCAGGTTCTGCTCTTTCCAAGGAAGGGAAGAGTGGAGAAAACCTGCAAAGCCTCTTTGGGAAGAAGAGAAGTCACCTGCACCTGTTCACATCCTCCCAGTTCCAGCAGTACCTGCAGTGTGCAGAGGCCTAGCTATCAGACACATGGTCCCAGGATCCCAGGGATTTATTCCTTGTCTGAACTCAAGGCACATGACACTCAGAATTCCTCCCAGTCTCAGAAGAAAGAGTGGTAAGCCAGAGTAAGTGCTCTCACACCTCTCTCCAGCAGGGGTATATTCTCAGTATACTGGTATAGTGGTACAGTCAATATTCCGAATATTCCTCAGTGCCACAACGAACCAACCCTTCCTCTACCTTGTCCTTTGTTTGCTGAGCTGGGGCAGGTCTCTACAGAGGAGGAGTCCTGGACACTTACCCAGGAAGCCAGAGCTTGGGCGGCCAGACCCCCCAGGCTGTGTAGAGCTCCTTCATGCCGACTCTAAGACCTTTCTGGACCAGCTCCTGGGACAAAGGAGTCTGGGGTTTGGCTCTGCCTTAAGAGGAGCTGGGTGGGAGCCAGAGCTTGGCACAGAGCAAGAGGCTAGCAGGGAAGCTGCAATTAGACTACGTTATGGAGGGAGAGAGCACTCTTCCAGCCTCTTCACTTGTGAAGGAAGAGCTTGTGGGCTGTTCCCTGGGGAGTAATTGGGCTCCGCCCACCCCTTACAGCAACAGCATCCCTGCCAAGAGGGTCACACTGCCTCAGTGATGGGATGGGGCTGCCCCTGCTCTCTGATTCAGAAACAGTTACAACTTGACTTTAGAAACAGATTGTTGAGTCTGGGATGGGGAAGGCTGGGGAGATGAATATTTTGGGTTTTCTTTTCCACTTTCATAGGCAGCAGCAAGTATAGAACATGAAATCAGCCATGAGTCAGGAGGTTGAGTCTCACCTTTCCCATACCTGGTGATTTCCTAATACTTCACCTCTCTGGGCCTCAGTTTCCTCAACTGTAAAAGCAGACCATTGCACAAAATCTCCAAGAATCCTTCTAGCTCCAAAATTTCACATTCTGAGCACCACAGAAAAGAAGATGCTCTGGAAATTTCTGTACAGTAGGTTTCTTAGAATTCATTATTTAAATGAAATAATACTTCCAAATGGACTGAGAGATGACATATCAATGAATCCTTTCAAAACCTTTGTGTTAGAAGTCTTTAAAAAAAGAAAAAACTCATTTCAAATAGCTTAAAAATAAAACCAAAACACTAAGAATAAATCTAACCAAGAAGGTGAAAGACCTATAGGCTAAAACCAATAAACCACTTATAAAAAAACGAAGATGATTCAAAGAAATGGAAAAATATTCCATGCTCTTGGACTAGAAGAATTAATATTGTTGAAATGGCCATATTACCAAAAGCAATCTACCAATTTAATGCAATCCCTGTTAATATACCCATAACATTTTTCACAGCACTAGAATAAATAATCCAGAAATTTTATATAGGACCATAAAAGGTCCAGAATTGCCAAAGAAATCCTGATGAAAAAGAACAAAGATGCAGGCCTATCCCTTCCAGATTTCAGACTATGCTACAAAACAGTAACCAAAGTAGTGTGGTATTGACACAATAAACAGACATATAGTTCAATGGAACAAAACAGACAGCCCAGAAATAAACCCAGGTACCCCTAGTCAGTTAATCTACAGCAAAGGGGAGAAGAATATACGATGGAGAAAAGACAATCTCTTAAACAAGTGGAGTTGGGAAAACTAGACAGCTATGTGTAAATCAATGAAATTGAAATACTCCCTCACACTATATACAAAAATAAACTCAGAGTGGTTTGAAGACCTAAATATAAGACATGACACCATAAAACTGCTAGAAGAGAACACAGGCAAAACATTATCTGACATAAATTATAGCAACATTTTCTTAGATCAGCCTCCCAAGGCAAAAGAATTAAAAGGAAGCAAAAACAAACAAATGGGACATAATCAAACTTACAAGCTTTTTCACAGCAAAGGAAACCATCAACAAAACGAAAAGACAATCTATAGAATAAAAGAAAAGATTTGTAAATGATGAGACCAACTAGGGGTTAATATTCAAAACCTACAAACAGCTCATACAACACAATACTGAAGAAACATATAATCTGATCAAAAAATGCAGAAGACTTAAATAAACATTTCTCCAAAGAAGACATACAGATGGCCAACAGTGAATGAAAAGATGTCCAGTGTTGCTAATTGTAAAAGAAATGCAAATCAAACCACAACAAGGTATCACCTCACACAAGTCAGAATGGCCACCATCAAAAATCCTACAAATAATAAATGCTGGAGAGGGTGTGGCAAAAAGGGAACCCTCTGACACTGTTGGTGGGAATGTAAACTGGTGCAGCTACTATGGAAAAGTGTGTGTGTGTGTGTGTTAGTTGCTGTCATGTCCGACTCTTTGTGACTGCATGGACTGTAGCCCACCAGACTCCTCTGTTCATGAGATCTCCAGACAAGAATACTGGAGTGGGTTGCTATTTCCTTCTCCAGGGGGGTTTCCTGATCTAGGGATCAAACCTAGGTCTCCTACATTGCAGGCAGATTCTTTACCATCTGAGCCACCAGAAAACAGTATAGAGATTCCTTAACACAAAAACAAAAATAAAGCTACTATATGATCCAGGAATCCTACTCCTGTGTTACATACAAAAAAAAAATTGAAAACTCTAATTTGAAAAGATGCTTATAGAAGTATTATCTACAATGTTTATAGAAGCATTATCTACAATTGCCAAAACATGAGAGCAACCCAAGTGCCCATCACAAAAGCAACCCAAGATGACTGGATTAAGAAGATATTATATGTGTGTGGGTGTAATATGCAATAGAATAATACTCAGCCATTAAAAGGGAATGAAATATTGCTATTTCAATGTGAATGGACCTAGAGAATATTATGCTTAGTTAAATAAGACAGAGAAAGACAAATACTATATATTTTTAAAATGTATTCATTTTTGAGAGGCTAATTACAATATTGTATTGGTTTTGCCATACATTGACATGAATCTGCCACAGGTGTATGTACATGTGTTCCTCATTCTGAATCCCCCTCCGAACTCCCTCCCTATCCCATCTCTCTGGGTCATCCCAGTGTACCAGCTTTGAGCACCCTGTATCATGCATCAAGCCTGGACTGGTGATCCATTTCACATATGATAATATACATGTTTCAATGCCATTCTCCCAAATCATCCCANGTGTGCTATTTGTCGGTTTTCCCTTGCTGCTTTTAATATTTGTTCTTTGTGTTTGATCTTTATTAATTTGATTAATATGTGTCTTGGGGTGTTTCACCTTGGGTTTATCCTGTTTGGGACTCTGGGTTTCTTGGACTTGGGTGACTATTTCCTTCCCCATTTTAGGGAAATTTTCAACTATTATCTTCTCAAGTATTTTCTCATGGACTTTCATTTTGTCTTCTTCTTCTGGGACTCCTATGATTCGAATATTGGGGCATTTAACATTTTCCTAGAGGTCTCTGAGGTTGTCCTCATTTCTTTTAATTATTTTTTCTTTTTTCCTGTTTCATTTATTTCTACCATTCTATCTTCTACCTCACTAATCCTATCTTCTGCTGCCATTATTCTACTGTTGGTTCCCTCCAGAGTGATTTTTATCTCATTTATTNTTTCCTAGAGGTCTCTGAGGTTGTCCTCATTTCTTTTAATTATTTTTTCTTTTTTCCTGTTTCATTTATTTCTACCATTCTATCTTCTACCTCACTAATCCTATCTTCTGCTGCCATTATTCTACTGTTGGTTCCCTCCAGAGTGATTTTTATCTCATTTATTGCATTATTCATTATACATTGACTCTTTTTAATTTCTTCTAGGTCCTTGTTAAACATTTCTTGCATCTTCTCGATCTTTGTCTCCAGGCTATTTATCTGTAACTCCATTTTGTTTTCAAAATTTTGGACCATTTTCATTATCATTATTTGGAATTTTTTATCAGGTAGATTCCCTATCTCTTCCTCTTTTGTTTGGTTTGGTGGGCATTTATCCTGTTCCTTTACCTGCTGGGTACTTCTCTGCCTTTTCATCTTCTTTATATTGCTGTGTTTGGGGTAGCCTTTCCACATTCTGGCAGTTTGTGGTTCCTCTTTATTGTGGAGGTTCCTCACTGTGGGTGGGGGTTGGACGTGTGGCTTGTCAAGGTATCCTGGTTAGGGAAGCTTATGTCAGTGTTCTGGTGGATGGAGCTGGATTTCTTCTCTCTGGATTGCACTGAAGTGTCCAGTAATGAGTTTTGAGACGTCAGTGGGTTTGGCGTGACTTTGGCCAGCCTGTATATTGAAGCTCAACACTATGTTCCTGTGTTGCTGGAGAATTTGCATGGTCTGTCTTTCTCTGGACCTTGTTGGCCCTTGGATTGTGCCTGGTTTCAGTGTAGGTATGGGGGCGTTTGATGAGCTCCTATTGATTAATGTTCCCTGGAGTCAGGAGTTCTCTGGTGTTCTCAAGATTTGGACTTAAGCCTCCTGCCTTTGGTTTTCAGTCTTATTCTTACAATAGCCTCAAGACTTCTCCGTGTATACAGCACCGATGATAAAACAACTAGGTTAGTGATGTAAAGTTTCTCCACAGTGACAGACACCTGGAGAGGTACACAGAGTTATATGGAGAAGAGGGAGGAGGGAGATAGAGGAGGCCAGGAGGAGAAGAGGGGGAATCAAAAGGGGAGAGAGCAAGCTAGCCAATAATCACTTCCCTATGTGCTCTCCACAGTCTGGATCTCTCAGAGATGTCCACAGAGTTATACAGGAAAGAGACGAGGGAGGAAGGAAACAGAGGTGGCCAGGAGGATAAAGGGGGAAATCAAAAGGAGAGAGACTGATCCAGCCAGTAATCAGTTCCCTAAGTGTTCTCCACAGCTTGGAACACACAAAGAGATTCACAGAGTTGGGTAGAGAAGAGAAGGGGGAGGGAGGAGATAGAGGCAATCTGGTGGAGAAAAAGGAGAGTCCAAAGGGGGAGAGAGCAATCCAACCAGTAATCTCGCTCCCAAGTGAAAATGGGTACTGAAGACTGGGTTCTTAAAGGTACAAAATTGATAACAAATACCAAAAAGCAAAGGTTAAAAATCTAGAGTAGAGGTTAGATTCTCAAAAATACAATATTAAAGAAAAAAACAAAGTCACAAAAATTATAAAATATATATATATATATGAAAATGAAAGTGAAGTCACTCAGTCATGTCCGACTCTTTGCGACCCCATGGACTGTAGCCTACCAGGCTCCTCTGTCCATGGGATTTTCCAGGCAATAGTACTGGAGTGGATTGCCATTTCCTTCTCCAGGGGATCTTCCCAACCCAGGGATCGAACTTGGATCTCCCAAATTGCAGACAGATGCTTTACCGTCTGAGCCACCAGGGAAGTCCTATATATATATATATGAAGTTTGCTTTAAAAATAGGGTCTTTTTTTGGCAAAGTAATAGTAGGCTCTTAAAATGAAAATTAAAGGAGTAATATAGGACTTAAAATTTTTAAAAAATTTAAAGAAATTTAAAAAATGATAACAGTAAAAATATATCTAGGACTTTCTCTGATGTTGTTGTGGACAGTGTGGGATCAGTTCATTTTCAGATAGTTCTTTGATCCGGCTTACACTTCTCAAGATCTACAGGCTCATTCCTATGTAGTCCATGCTGACTGCAGGGTTTTAATCTATTTCACCTGTCACTTCCAAAGCGGTTCTCTCTGTTTATTCCAGCTTCTGTTTGCGGGCCTCATCAGTGTCTAATTTCCACCCTGACACAAGGGGGCGGTGGTGGTCACTTTTTTTAGGCTCACTTGTTCAGTTGTGCTGTGGGGAGGGAGGAATAATGCAAACAAATATCACTGGTGTCTATGGGGTGTGCTCCCAGTGTCTTGGACACATTGGGTTTGCCACCACTCACTGGTGTGCATGCTTTCCCAGTCTACACTGCTCAAGCTCTAGGTTGCTCTGCCGGGAACTGTCAGAGGCGGGCCCTGGATTGAATGCACTTCCCAGGTCTAACCCCCTCAAGTTCATGTTCTCGGGTACTCCACAAAGGTGCAGACTTGATTGGGCCTGCATTTTGTGCCCATTGCCTGTCGGAGCAGCTCAGGTGATCAGGTGCTTGGCAAGCATGGTCGCCCCCAGTTGGGGCTGCAACTTATCACCTCCCCTGTCCCTGCCACTCAGTTTTCTAGGTGTACAACAGGCGTGCCTTCTCTTGTGTGCCATGTGTCTCCTCTGGGGAGCTTATCTCTGGCTGCAACCCTCCCAGCAGATGTCGATTGTCCAGAATCCCAAAGAGTCTTGATTAGGAACGAAGCCTGCTTGCAGTTTGGTAGATGATGCCTCTCTGAGGCCGTGACTGCCCCCTTCCAGCTCTGGCTGCCCTCACCTGCCTGTCTCCAGCGGGGGATACGCCTGTCCGCAGCCAGCTAGCTCAGCTCAGTTCTTTGTTCTGTGAGCGGGCCTGGCGGTGTCTTCAGTTCAGTTCAGATCAGTTGCTCAGTTGTGTCCAACTCTTTGTGACCCCATGAATCGCAGCACGCCAGGCCTCCCTGTCCATCACCAACTCCTGGAGTTCACTCAGACTCACATCCATTGAGTCAGTGATGCCATCCAGCCATCTCATCCTCAGTTGTCCCCTTCTCCTCCTGCCCCCAACCCCTCTCAGCATCAGAGTCTTTTCCAATGAGTCAACTCTTCACATGAGGTGGCCAAAGTACTGGAGTTTCAGCTTTAGCATCCTTCCTTCCAAAGAAATCCCAGGGCTGATCTCCTTCAGAATGGACTGGTTGGATCTCCTTGCAGTCCAAGGGACTCTCAAGAGTCTTCTCCAACACCACAGTTCAAAAGCATCGATTCTTTGGCGCTCAGCCTTCTTCACAGTCCAACTCTCACATCCATACATGACCACAGGAAAAACCATAGCCTTGACTAGACGGACCTTAGTCGGCAAAGTAATGTCTCCGCTTTTGAATATACTATCTAGGTTGGTTATAACTTTTCTTCCAAGGAGTAAGAGTCTTTTAATTTCATGGCTGCAATCACCATCTGCAGTGATAGGTTAGGGCTTTTCATGGGAAAAGTCTAGGTTGCTAGCTCTAGTTAGTTTCATCAGATTGCCCTCAGGGCATTTAGGCCTGTCCTTACCCTAAGCAATGCAGCCCGCACCTTCCTGTCCAGTCCCCACTTGCTAGTGGCAGATGCAAGCGTCTGAGCTGCTTCTCCGCTGGGAGTTGCCTTTAGGCAAGTAATCTGTGGGCTTTAATTATTTATTTATTTTTCCTCCCAGTTATGTTGCCCTCTGAGGTTCCAAGGCTTGCCACAGAGTCACCAGTGAGAGTGTTTCCTGGTATTTGGAAACTTCTTTAAGACTCCCTTCCTGGGATGGATCTCCATCCCTCCCTCTTTTGTCTCTCTTTTTATCTTTTATATTTTTTCCTACATCCTTTCGAAGACAATGGGCTGCCTTTCTGGGTGCCTGATGTCCTCTGCCAGCATTCAGAAGTTGTTTTGTGGAATTTGCTCAGCGTTCAAATGTTCTTTCAATGAATTTGTGGGGGAGAAAGTGGTCTCCCCGTCCTAGTCCTCCTCCATCTTAGGACTGCCCCCGACAAATACTATATCACTAAAGGATATATCTAAAGTATAATACAAATGAATGTATAAACAAAACAGAAACAGACTCATAGACATAGAAAATAAATTTATGATTACCAAAGGGGAGAGAGAGGGTGAGAAGGACAAATTAGGGGTATGGATTTAAGAGATATAAACTACTAATAAAATAGATAAGCAACAAGGACATACCGTATAGCACAGGTAATTATATTCAATATCTTATAATAACCTATAATTGAATATGTATAATTTAAAAAAAAACAAACAAACCTGAATCACTATGCTGTACACCTGAAACTAACAAAATACTATAAATCAACTATACTTAAGTGTTTTTTAAAAAATTTTTTTGAGTGTAGATCTAAGTTCATGATTATAGAAGGGAAAGGCTTTAAGTCAGAAAATGCAAAGTAAAAACTACAAAGGCCAGTGAACTGCACAATGTGGGACCAGGTAGTCAGCCAGTCACCAGGGGCCCACTGGGATTCAATGTAAGAACTGATCCTCTACTGTGACACACATTTCAAGGTCACGTATCCAACTCCAGTAATGTAGATAACGGAGTAGCAAGCAAATTCATGAGTAAGTCATTACTGATTTGAGCCAAATACAGGAAACTATCAGAATTATTTAAAAATATATTAATGAAACCATTCCCCCAACAAATGGAACATTATACAGAACTCCCAAACCTCCCCTCGTGTCCCTGTTTGAATCATCTTTAATACATATCTCTACATGATGCATTCCATGCACCCCCATGTCATGAACTCACCTTTTAAAAAACAGCTTTATTGAGATATAATTCACATAACATACAATTCAGTGGCTTTGGATTTACTCACAGATATGTGCAACCATAACCACAGTCAATTTTACAATATTTTCATCACTTCAAAAAGAAACCTGGTACCCTTTAGTTATCACCTCCCAACTCCACCTCAGACCTTACAAGCAATACTAGTCTCCTAAAGTCTTCCCCTGGAAGTTACAAGCTTTATTCAATAAATTCCAGAGTTTCAAAATAGTTACGCAAGACAAATTCTGCCAGTGCAATTGTTGTCCTAGGTGGGGAGATTTCTGGTTGCTTCTTATTCCATCTTCCCAGAATCCTCCTTGGCACATTCACCCTTGGGTTTCCTGCCTACTCACCCCATGTCTTAACACATCTGTATCTGTATTACCTCCTGTTTTCCATTTCCATCCCCTACTTGGGTGTTCAGACTATTAAAGAGGTCATGAATTCTGCTCAACAAGGGGCATCAGCCACATTTCAGGATTCATCAGTCCCAGAGAACCAGGGACCCACCTCTTTAAATCTCTCAACTCTTCCTCCTCACCTTCTTGTAATAATGTACCCTTTTACATTTTTGCCCAATTTTCTACCAAAATGATCACATTCCTAAGAGAGGGGATTTTCATGCTCTGTGTTTATGTGTACATACCTTCTTTTCTAACTTCCAAAATCATACCAAGTTTGTTGGTTTCTTTCTTTTTTTTAAGGTAAATTCCATTGACAAACTTCTCCCAAGCTCTCTGAGTTAACTACAGACAACAGGATTATTTTAAAACTTCTTTTTGTAAAACTCAGCATCTCCAAGATCTTAAACAAGGAAAACCAGCCCTTTGAGCATGCATGTCTGATGCCTCTGTGCCTGGAGCAGGTCCTCTGACCGTAACTAGTGGAGAGAAGAAGTGGTGACATTTCGCCTCCCATTTCTCCCCTTGCTGCCATTCACTCTCTGAGTGAGGCAGGTCTCACTTGTGGACTAGTAAACACTGGGCTGTAGGGAAGGGAGATTGTAGGCCTCTTTACCCTGAAGAGAACTGCAGCTTGACTGGGCTGCTGAACTGGGCCTTTGTAAGGAAAGGGTCCCCCTGGCTCTCCTCCCCCACTTTGTAAATGTCCAGGGAGAAAAGGCCCACAGGGGAGTGGGTCACCCTCACAGTTGTGGCCAGCCAATTCCTCACTTGCCTGTGAGTTCCCAGAGGAAATGCAAACAAATCAGACCACATTTGGCTGCTGGCCAATGAATCTTTTAACTTCTTCAATAAAAGTCTTTAAAACTTTGATTCTGACCCAAATCTTTTGCTCTAGCATAAAAAGTGCTGGGCCTCAAGTCTCTCTGTTGAGGGAAATAGTGTGTCTGTGGCATGTGAATAAGGATGTTTATTTCAGAAATGGTGCCTCAAGCTTCACTAGGTTCTATAATAAGCTCAATGCACTTTACTTCAGCTTTCAAACCTTCCTGAATTTCTGGTGTTTACCTCCACCCCTTAGAGCAGTTGTTGGGTGGGTTTACTTGTGAATGTTCTTAACTCCATCTTCTTTCTTTGTAAGCCCCCAGCTGTGCTTTGTAAAAGGGCCCAGAGGTTACTGAGTTTCCACTGAAACTGGGACTAGAGAAAATAAACTCTCAAGCAGGAAGCATTTAAAAGGTGTTGGTCACTGGTATTCACTATCCAAAGTGGTCCTGGAGCTACCAAAGAATAAAAATAAATTTAAAGAATTGATGAGCTATAAGGTGTAGTGTTTTTTTTTTTTCTTTTAGACTAAATGGTACATTAGACTTTTTTTTTTTTCATTCCCTCTCTGTTGCTGCTTATTTCCAAAGTAGATTATATGGCAGACAACTGCTCTCTAAAGTCACATCTCAAGGCCTTATATATAGAAGTCTCAAGAGGTGGACCCATGGACAAAGGAGCCTGGTGGGCTACAGTCCATGGGGTGACAAAAGAGTCAGACATGACTTAGCGATTAAACAAGAGATGGNCTTATTTCCAAAGTAGATTATATGGCAGACAACTGCTCTCTAAAGTCACATCTCAAGGCCTTATATATAGAAGTCTCAAGAGGTGGACCCATGGACAAAGGAGCCTGGTGGGCTACAGTCCATGGGGTGACAAAAGAGTCAGACATGACTTAGCGATTAAACAAGAGATGGAAGAACCCAGTTTTCCACGCCTAGGTGTCTCTCCTAGTCTCAAATCAATACCCTTACCACCTTCACTTCCAGACTTCCCTAGAAATAATATTACTGAGTTCACTTTGAGCCTTTGAGAGGAAGTCTGGAGGAAATCAGTTGCAAGCAAACCACCTAGCAGTAATTTTTTAATCTACTCTGTCACTAGTTTACCTATACAATATGGACATTCAAACAGCAGCTGAACCCATGCGTGTGGTCTTCTGGGTATGGACTTCAACCTCCTAACCTGAAATCTGCCTTCAACAAACCTGGGGACCAAAGCCATCGACATTCCCAGAAAGTGTCAAACAGCTGGAAAAGTAACTGGGAGCAAGAGAGGATTCCAAATTCAAAGAAAGAAGAGAAAATCATAGATCAGATTCCAGGCAATCTGTTTTTATTTTCATAAAACTGGAGTGAGCAATAATTGTTACCCATTTCTTTATTTGCTCCCTTAAATAACACCTCACAGATTAAACCTCAAACTATTCATTTCCATCTAAATGACTTCTAGTGAAAATAGGTGGGAACTAACTCCATTTCAGAATTAATTTCCTTTAATGGCACACTCCCAGACATGTCACAGAGCATTGAGTGTTATAAAGTAATATTTTTTGTTGCTATTAAAGTGCCAGTTTAAATTATATGTACATAAATGTGCTGAGTCTAGTCTGTTAGGTCACCACCAAATCATTTCTAAAGATGAACACCATTAACAAGAGCAGGGGAAGTGATTCCCTATTTAGGCATCCTTTCTCTCTTTTTAACCTGGTGGCTATACACACATCATCATCCCCCCCATCCCATTTCTGCACACACAAACACACACACACACACAATTTACTTTAGCCTCCTCTTAAACAATTTCATTCTATCATAATATTTGTGGAGTAAATGTGATACTTGACCTTATTTTGTTCTGTTTTCATTATCTTGTTATCATTATATTCATTCATTTACATGGATACTTCTAAAATTGGTCAGAACTCTGTTGGAGCCGACAAATTATGACAGTAGACAAAACAACATATTCGTAGATATTTATGATGCCGCAATTCTAAAGCACTATGAAGTCAACTCCTCATATGAAGATAATACTGCTAGTGCTGGTATTTATGACAAGTCATAAATAACTATGCTGGATGCCTATCTTGGGTAATGTCTTTTAGAGCTTTGGAAGACTCCCTCGCTGTAGGTCACTTTGTTTGACCTTCCTCCTTTCTCTGGGGAATTTCTGGGTGACTGTTTAAGGGGAGACTGATACTAGAGGGAGGTAGCCAAGGCTGAACAGAAAGGGGTGTGGTCATTGTCACCTGCTCAGCGAAAGAGTAGTTCATGTTGTTCTCAGGTTGTAGCAAGTCCTATCATGGGCTGCCCTGAGGATTCACAAAGCTGCGCATCTGCTTCTGCTGCCCCTATGCTTCCTCGGTTTCTATCCTTGTTAACTATAAGAACCAGAACCTGATTGTCTTGGTGTTCAAACACAGTGACTTACCCTGTCATTTCTCCATCTAACCATCCCTGCTCTCTCCCAAGTCATTAACCCAAATTCTTCCTCCATGCTACAATTTTACCCCTAGAGAGTTGAACTTAGTTATTCTATTGATCGGTAGACTTTGCTTGGAAGCCCACTTTAGAAAAGCAAGTAACAGAAAACTTCGGCTGTTTCCAATCTAATGGTGTCTATCTTGTTTTATTTTTGGCTTCCCAAACTCTGATCCATTTGAGAAAATGATAATCTCTCAGCAGAAAGGACAAACTTAATGAAAGCACCACATACTTGGTAAAATTTTAAGAGTTACTAGGAAAAGTCTAAAATTCTAACACTGGAACTCTTTCTTTTGAGCAAAGCATCATATTGCCATACATTTCTCCATTATCATGCCCCAACACCTTGGCAGAGCTGTCTGTCAAATAGCTAGCTATTTTCTTGGAAAACAATGTAATGAGATACTAATGTGGCAAGTTTTGATAGGAGATAGAGGATGGGGTATATAAAATATGGAAAACTCAGAAAAGGAGAGCACAATAAGTAGATCACCATCATGGAATGAAGTGGACAATATTAAGCACCTAAGGATTATGGCAAAAAGAAAATAGAGGCAAGTTTTGAATCAACCAAAATTCAGTCAAAAAAACAGAAAGCTCTCCAGACATTTCAAACAAAGAGAATCTGGTACAGGAAATTGATTAACAAGTTGGTGAAGGCTGGAAAGCCTAACAAGGTACATTAGTGCACCCCAGAGATCAGCAAAAACATGAACCCAAGACGCCACCAATCTCTAAGTCTGAAGGGGCCATTAAAGGAGGCAATGCCACTAACTCTCAGGAGCTAGGGATCAGTTTGAATAAAAATTTGAAGTAGATTTTAGGTATGTTCCCACTTCCATTTCCATGTAACCCTCTTCTTCAGGACTCCAAGCCTGGGGGTGAAGATTTTATAGATTACATAAAAGATTAAGGAAAGCCACTTGTATCCCAGTGAACTCAGTCTAGAACCCTCAGGCATCAAAGAAAGGTTGAGTCCTCTCTGGTCTTTAAATAAACAGGAGAGAAATTAATTTGATCAACCCTTGCCCTTACCCTCCCCTACACCAGCTGGCTCTCACCCCCAGTCCATCAGAGGTAGGATGACCAGATATCCTTGGTTTGCCAAGGACAACCTCAACACACACTTGTCCTGGCATCACATCTTTTTAGCATATGTCCTGGAATTTTCATCTTTTAATGAAGTATTATTAAGAGATGAAACTATAAAACTCTTAGAAGGAAATTTAGATGAAAAATCTGCATGATCTTAGATTAGGCAATGATTTCCTAGAAATGACACCAAGAGATAAACTGGATTCATCAAAATTTAAAACTTTTGTGCTTTCAAAAGACACTATTAAGAAAGTGAAAAACTCAGAGAATGGGGAAAGTATCTACAAATCATCTGATAAGGGTCTTGCATCCTCAATATATAAAAAAACTGCATAACTAGACAACAAAACAACAAATAATTCAATTTCAAAATGGGCAAAAGGTTAAAAGACATTTCTCCAGAAGAGACATATGAAAAGATGCTCAACATCATTAGAATTAGAGAAACAAGCCAACAGATAAATTGGATACATCAAAATTAAAAATTCAAATCAAAACCACAGTGATATATCACTGTTTATAAAGGTACCTGTTATCTCTTCACACACTAGACATAACAGAAACAACAGATGGTAACAATTGCTGATGAGGACGTGAAAAAATCTGAAGCCTCACACACTGCTGATGGGAATGTAAAATGGTGCAGGCACTGTGGGAAACCATGTGATGGTTCCTTAAAAAGTTCAATGTAGAGTTACCATGTGATGCAGCAATTATACTCCTAGGTATATGTAACTAGGAGAACTGAAAACATATATTCATGTAAACATTTATACACAAATATTCATAGTAGCATTATTCATAATACCCAAAAAGTAGAAACAGTTAAAATGTCCATCAACTAGAATGAACAAATGAGGTATATCCAAATAAAGAAATACTAACAATAATAAAGTATTATTAAATGCTACAACATGGCTGAGCCTTATGCTAAGTGAAAGTAGCCAGACACAAAAGACTACATATGGTATGATTCCATTTCTATAAAATGTCCAGGATAGGCAAATCTACAGAGACAAACTAACAGTGATTACCAGAGGCTGGGGAGAAGGTGAAACTGGTACTAACTGCTAATAGGCACAGGGTTTCAGTTGTTGTGGCTGAAGTAATTATTTATTTCATTAAATAATCCCATATGTACTTCTGTGTGTTTTTTCTCTGGATGTATGTTGCATTTAAAAAAAAAACACTCATTTATTTGATGATTGTTCTTATAATACAAAGCAAACTTCCCCTACCCACACACACAAAAAAAACAGTGAATAATCAATTATTGATAATTAACTTGCTATAGTTTTCCTCTGCTTTACAAATACCTTCTTCAATTAAATAAAATAACCACAGTATAATATAACTTCCTGACACAACTGCCAAATTAATCTAAAATAAAAAGAAACTATTATAATTTCTCAATTTTCTTTAGCCTAGCTGAACTTTTGTCATTCAGAATGGCCTCCAATCTGAAAGTAACCAAGAAAAGAAAAAGAAAAATGTGTCTCTCTTCAGTAGAAAAGGAAAAACCCTCCCGGTGACAGGCTTGTCAATCTGCTCACAGAAGTTATGGCACCTTCTTATTGGCAGAACTCCTGAAGGACCAGCTGCTCCTCACCAAAGCCAAAAGGTGTCAAAGAAACAAAAAAGGAAATAACAAAACAGGCAGAGGATATTCAAGGATGATCATGAAATCCCAATCTAGGTCCTAACTCTACTGCTAGATATGTGTGACCCTAGGCAAGTCACTTAAACTCTCTGAGACTCAGTTTCCTCATCAATAAAATAGGAAAATAATATCTGTCTTCAGGAAGATTAAGCCCCTGATAGTATTTGGAATAAGCCTCTGACCTAGAGGCACTCAATAAATGTTTCCTGGTTGTTGAGATGACAAAATGCTTTTCTTTGGAGGCCTTTTGGATTTAATTAGGGATAGAAAGTCATTATAGATAGCAGAAAAACTATATAGAGGCATTGGCAGAATACGAGTTAGGAATCCCCTAATGAGAGGAAAGTTGATATTTTATTTTTTATTTTATTACTAGCTTTTTAGCCACATCACGTGGCACAGGATCTTAGTTCTCCAAACAGGGACCAATCTCAGGCCCCCTGCAGTGGAAGCACAGGATCTTAACCACTAGGCCTCTGGGGAAGTCTTGGAGGCTGATATTTTAAACCAACTTCGTACTCTAATATAGAGAAGACAAATAAATTTCATTTTGAATGGCAACTCAGACTAACTAGTAGTGAATGCCCGAAGCACTATGGCAGAAAGAATTCTGAAGATGAGTCCTGAATCCAAGGGCAGAAGGGATGTGATAGATTCCGATGTTTGCCCTGATTTCAGAAGACAAAGTAGTGACACATGCCATTCCTGATCTTCTATGCACAAAGGACAAACCTGCAGTGACTTTGGTAGCCAACTTCACTAGAGAAACTCAGACGAGTAATGTAATAGTACTTCTTAAACCAAGAAATATTTTAGTTGAGAAAGAATTTACTTAAGAAAAAACTAACAAAAATGCCAATACTGATAAGATCTATGGTATTACAGGGACAGCTTTTCAGGGAAATCCTACTTTTCTGACTCCTGCCCTTGAAACTTGAGGAAGAGAGCAGGAAGAGATACTCTGTTGCACAGCCCAGGACCTGACGATACTTTAAACATCCATACGTTTCTTGTCCTTGGAAGAAACAAAAATCCTCTCTCCTCCTCCCTCACTCCCACCAAAACCCTAGGATTTACAGACAAATCAGTAGTTCAAAGTCCACAGTATTCTCCCTGGGACTTCCCTGGTGGCCCAGCAGTTCAGAGTCTGCTTTGCAATGCAGGTGACCTGGGTTTGATCCCTGTTTAGGGAACTGGGATTCTGCATGTTGTGAGCAACTGGTCTTGCATGCCACAATGAAAGATCCCAAATAATGCAACTAAGATCTGGGATGCCAGAGCTAAGACCCAACACAGCCAAATAAATATAAATTGGTTTTGTTTTTGTTTTTGTTCTTTTTTAAAAAACGAAAATTCCCAGCTACAACTGCCAATACTGGGGCAAGTTCAGCTCAGACCAGCCTACTAAGGAGTTTTTAGCCTGAAGCTGCTCCAGCAAAGGCCTCTGCTTGTGCCCCTCTGGCCTGTCAAGCAATGTCTGCTGATGCAAGACTTCAGAGCTTCATTCTGATGGGAAGATTTTAAAAGTCCTCTTCTACTCCCCTCTGCTTTCTTAATCAACACTTAGCTGCCACAATAAAGGGCTCTTCCTTTTGATGCTAATTGCACTGCCTAACTGTAGGGTCATTATCTTTAATAACCTGGCCAGACCTAAAACATACAGAGGAGGATTCCATGTCTACAAAGAGTGACACATGCCTCTTCACCCCAAATTTAACACTGAATTTGATCAAATGCCTCAAGAATTCCTAGCATAAGTGTGTCCTTCATGAAATCAAAACCTGGTTAGGGCATTATCTCTTTTACAAGAACTAAATTTACCCTCTTGCCTTAAATAACTAGGAAGCTGGAGAAATTATATGAAATTGATATTTGTTGAGACACTGAAAACAACTAGCACAAGGCAAATTTCCCTGAGAGAAGGGAAACAAAAGCAAAGCAAACCCCATAATTGTTCCACCTTACTATCTGGAAGCAGTTTTCAAGGCACAGGACAGGGAGGAAAAGTTTTAATAGCTCAGGGAGGCCAGGAGGGCTAGATTTGGGGATGGAAAGTTTATGATTTCCACCAGCCAAAGTGCTTGCGTGATACAGAAGTACAATCCTTAGAAAGGTGTCGCTTTAGGGGAGGATAATTTAACCCTAGACTAAAATCTATTCTGGACCAAGCATAATAAGTCTTTAAGGCAGATCTTGAAAAGATCAATCTGATTCTAAGTGCCTTAACAAAACACATCCCAACACCATGTACCAGAATACAGTAAAATCCAGCACTTAACAATGTCTAGCATCTAGTTTTTAAAAAAAATTATATATATAATATATATAAACACCAGACAAAATATGACCAATAACAGAAGAAAATACAATCAAATAGAAACAGACACAGGCCCCATATACAGGGGTTAGCACTCTGGACTCTGAAACAGACACAGAAATGACAGAGATGCCAGAATTATCTGACAAAGACATTACAACAGCTATTAAAAATATACTCCATATGTTCTAGAAGAAGGAAACCTGAGCATGATGAAACAAACTTGAAGATATAAAAAAGACCCAAATGGTACCTCTATAGAGAATAAAAATAATATGTCTGAATTTAAAAACACATCAGTAACATTTCAGACAAAGGTAAGCTAGATATAGTGAACTAAAATGGACTGGAATGGGTGAATTTAACTCAGATGACCATTATATCTACTACTGTGGGCANCTAAAGCTGAAACTCCAGTACTTTGGCCACCTCATGTGAAGAGTTGACTCATTGGAAAAGACTCTGATGCTGGGAAGGATTGGGGGCAGGAGGAGAAGGGGACGACAGAGGATGAGATGGCTGGATGGCATCATGGACTTGATGAACGTGAGTCTGAGTGAACTCCGGGTGATGGTGATGGACAGGGAGGCCTGGCATGCTACGATTCATGGGGTTGCAAAGAGTCAGACACGACTGAGTGACTGAACTGAACTGAAGCTAGATATAGGAAGGAGACAGAGACACAAACAAATAGATATCAAAATCTTCTAGAAGTTGAGGAAAATTCTTCCTTTTAGAAAGACATAATTCTCCTGGAAATGCCATCAAAGATTAAGAATAACAGATTTAATGTTAGGATTAGCAGCAAGGAAGGAACTATCACAGATTGTTTTTTCTAGATTAGACCTTTGTAGGTCTATAACTTGAGATCTTGGTTGAATGTTACTTCCAAGACAACACTGTCCTATAGACATATAGTAGTCACATATGTAAGTTTAAATTCTCTAGTAGCCACATTAAAAAGAAATATGTAAAATTAATTTTAGTAATATATTTTAGTTAGCCTAATATATTCAAATATTATTTCAATATTATCAATAAACAATTTTAATATTGTATTCTTTGTAGTAAATCTTTAAAGTCCAATGCCCATTTTATATTTAAAATAAATCTCAGTCCTGACTAGCCACATTTCAAGGGTGCAGTTACCACATGTGGCTAGTGGCTACTATACTGGACTGCATAAGTCTGAGCAGTTGCATTAGTCAGGGTCATGCTAAGTATAGTAACAAACTCAAAAATCTCAATGGCTTAACACAATCCAAGACTTATTTTCAATTCAGGTTACAGTCCAAGGAAGTTAAGAAGGAAAAGAACTCTACCTCATTCAGGACTCAAGTTTCTTATAGCCAGTGGCACCACTTTCCTTTCTGGAGACTTTCACTGGATTCTCTTTATCCAGTCACCTAAAAAGCAAAGAGTAAGGGCATCCCACTAAAGCAGCAGCAGCTATGGGCACAAAGTCTCCCCACAGTAAATCACCATCATACAAGTCACATTTACACTTAAGACCTCCGTTTGTATTACATGTGCTAACATTCAGTTGGCCACACCAACAAAAATGGAAGGAGAAAAGAGAAGGGGAATTAAATTGGCTGAACAAAGATCTATCACAATGTGGACAGTTCAATTTGAAAAGCCTCTGGAAGAGGAAAAATTAAAGCTGAGCAACTGATGTGTTTCCCTCTCCACTGATAATGGTAGCCTTGCTGCTCCCATATTCTCTAAGATATAGCATATGCTAATAATAAGCAAAAATATGGTGTGAAAATATGGATCATTACAGAAAATGGCTCAGATTGCATTACTGGGGGCCTCACAATGTTCTACCTTTGTTAGAAAACCCTGTTTTAAACTGTAAAATAAAACACAGACACAGAAAACCATACTATACAAATGGACAATTTCATGTATTTTTTCAAATTTTATTGAAGTATAGTTCATTTACAATGTTGTTAATTTCTGCTATATAAAGCAGAAAAGTGATTCAGTTATACATATATATATATTTATATTCTTTTCCATTAAGGTTTATCACAGGATATTGAATATAGTTACATGTTCTATACAATAGGACCTTGTTTATCCATTCTACATATAAATAATTTGCATCTGCTAATCCCAAACCCAATCCTTCCCTTCCCCAACCCCCTCCTCTTTGGCAACCACAAGTCTGTTTTCTGTGTCTATGAGTCTATTTCACAGATAGGTTCACTTGTATCATATTTTAGATTCCATGTATAAGTGATATTATATGGTATTTGTCTTTCTCTGACTTACTATAATATGATCATCTCTATGTCTATCCATGTTGCTGCAAATGACATTGTTTTGTTATTTTTCATAGGTGAATAGTATTCTATTATGTGTATATATACCACATTTTCTTTATCCATTCATCTGTCAGTGGACATTTAGGTTGCTTCCATGTCTTGGTTACTGTAAACAGTGCTGCTATGAACACTAGGGTGCATGTATCTTTTTGAATATAGTGTTTGTTTGTTTTTTACACACCAGGCTTCCTTGCTTGTTCTCTGTTGCTAGATAGATCAATTTTCATAACTTCATGCATCGAAACGGGATGTGTAAAAATCCAGAGGGTCTTTCACAGTGGTGTGTCTTCTCAGACTCTTGACCAACTGATATCACTTTTTTCAAAGCACTCAGTGAGCCTCACATGGGCAGGCAGAGTTGGCCAAGCCTTGGACCTTCTTCAGCTTCCTCTGGGGTTGACACCTCCTGCTTGTTCTCAGAGAAAACATCTATGAAGGACTATCACTAGTGCCAAGTATGAGGCCCACATTCAAAATGATCTTCAGACTAGTGATCTCTCTGGAAGAGTGTCCTGTCCACAGAGGCTTATAGGCCACTCCCTGTGTCTTCAGTGAAGGGACCACTGAGCCAAGTTTCCTGCTCTTGGATTGAAACAAGGGAAAGCAGACTCTCTTTCCCCTTCCCGGATGGGGAACACGGCTGCCTTGAACAAGTAATTCCCAAAGTCCAAGGACCTTTTCGGTCACGTCCTTGGTAAGACAGAGAAGCCACTCACTTTTGTGTAGGAGGGGACTTTGGAGTCTGGGGTCAGATTCTGCGATGAATGAGCAGAACCGTTGCTTTCAGTGTTCACGAATTATAGTTTTGTCTGGGTATATATCCAAGGAGTGGGACTGCTGGATCATATGGCAACTCTGTTTTTAGTTTTTTGAGGAACCTCCATACTGTTTTCCATAGTAGGTGCACCAATTTATACTCCCACCAACAGTGTTAAGAGGGTTCCTCTTTTTTCCACATCCTCTCCAGCATTAGTTATTAGTAGACTTTTTAATGATGATCATTCTGACTGGTGTGAGGTGGTACCTCATTGTAGTTTTGATTAACATTTCTCTAATAATTAGAGATATGAGTGTCTTTTCCTGCACCTATTGGCCACTTTTTTGCATATCTTCTTTGGAGAAATATCTATTTAGGTCTTCTGATCATTTAGTCAGTTGGGTTGTTTGGTCTTTGTTACTGAATGGTATGAGCTGTTTGCATATTTTGGAAATTAAAGCCCTTGTCAGTCACATCATTTGCAAGTATTTTCTCCAGGTTCATAGGTTGTCATTTCCTTTTTTGTTTTTTTCATGGTTTCCTTTGCAGTACACAAGCTTTTAAGTTTGATAAGGTCCCATTTATTTTTGCTTTTAACTTAAAAAAATGATTAACAATAACAGGGAAACTGTTATAATATCACCCAGGTCAAGAAACAATACTTTGCCAACCACCCCAAAAAGCCCCTGCATGCAAGCATGCTAACTCACTTCAGTAGTGTCTGATTCTTTGCGATACTATGGACTGTAGCCCACCAAGCTCCTGATTCTTTGCAACCCTATGGACTGTAGCCCACCAGGCTCCTCTGTCCATAGGATTCTCCAGGCAAGAATACTGGAGTGGGTTGCCATGCCCTCCTCCAGGGGATCTTCCCAACCCAGGGACTGAACCCACGTCTCTTGGGTCTCCTACAGTGACATTGTGAGTCATGCTCTTTACCACTAGCACCACCTGGGAAGACACCCTCCCCCCAAAAAACATTCCTCAGTTGGCCCAATTCCAATCAAAATCTTCCCCCTGCCCCGGAGTAACATTACCTTAAATTTATTACAATCACTTCCTTGTCTTTCTTTTAAATACCCAACTGTGCATCCCTAGACACGTTTACTCTAGCCCATTTTTAAGAAACTTGACCTGTTTCTTCTAACGTGAAAACTCCATCCTATCCCTTTCTTTCCCTTATTTGTTGAAGGTCTCTAGAGTCTTCCACAGTTTGAATTTTGCTGACTGCAAACATGTGATGCAGTTTAGCTTATTCCTCTCTCCTCTGTATTTTCAGTTGCAAGCTGGCAACTTCATCCAAAGACTTAAACAAACTCAGATTATTCTCACTTTGGTTAAGACTGTAGGTGATCTGTACTCTTTCACCACGAGACACAAGTTAGCTACTGTGTCCTTTGCTGTGACTTTAGTGGTCTTTGATAGATTCTTTGCTATCTGGTATAAAAAATATTTCAGGCTCATCTTGTATAATTTCTTCCCAGACCTGGAATCAATAATTTCTCCAAGAAGCCTTGGTTTCTTTTAGGGGAAAATCCAACTGAGCAACTAAATCACCAAACCACCACAGTACAGCAACATTCCAGGACCAACATTCTAGGCAACAGGGGTATATGTGTATGTGTGTATCCTCAACACAAAATGAGAACTACAGAAGTTATTCATCACCTTCATATTATTTCTGTACTTACTTTCTTCCACTCTGAGACTCCTCGTCTCAAGGATACAGCCCATGGTAAAATTGGGATATCCCATCATTAATCTTTTGTTTTATCCTACATGGTATCAGATAACAACCACTGATATAATTACAAAAAATACTTTTGATTTTGCATATGCTTTTTCTATTTCCCCTGCTTCTTTCAGCTGTACTGTATCTGCATTGTCAGTGCACACAGCCCTTACATACTCTTATCTTCTCCTTTTCACTTATTCCTAGTTCTACAAACAGCCATATATGTAATGCTTACAACCAGCCCTTATGAATCTCATTTCTAGTAGCTTCCTCAGTACGGGTTCATAGGAAACCTATAGGACTCCATAGGGTTCATAGGAACAATATTCCTTGACTACTTATATGTTGATGGCAGTTTGTGCTTGTTAAACTTGGGGATTAGATTTACTGAGCATAAAATTCTTGGTTCACATCTTCAAGTATCTAAAATATATTATCCTATTTTCTTCTGGCATATAGCATTTGTCAAAGTTTGATGATAATCTATTTTCTTTATAAGTTATTTGCTATTTTTTCTTAGGTGGTCAAGGAATTTTTCCAATTTTTACGAGTTTAGTAATCTTACTAGAACTTCTTGTCTTGGTATTTATCAGTTGAGAGTCCCAGGTACACAGTGTACTCTCATTTCAAAATTTTTTAAATTGTACTTTCAGGAATGTTCCCTTGAGTTACCACGTTCAGGATTTGCTTTGGTCTTGTTTTGGAATTTCTTCTTCAGGAGCTCCTATAATCCACATATTGAATCTTCAAGTAAGTGAAGTCACTCAGTCGTGTCCAACTCTTTGCGACCCTGTGGACTGTAGCCTACCAGGCTTCTCCATCCATGGGATTCTCCAGGCAAGAATACTGGAGTGGGTTACCATTTCCTTCTCCAGGGGATCTTCCTGACCCAGGGATTGAATCTGGGTCTCCTGCATTGGAGGCAGACGCTTTAACCTCTGAGCCACCAGGGAAGATAATCTTCTTTACCTATCTTCAATATTTGTTACTTTCTCTTGAATATTCACATTTCATTTATTTAAAAAATATATCATCTTCATACTGTATTTCCCTAAAGCATTTTTGTGTTTATTCACACTTGTGATTCTTCTGGTTGCTTTTAGTTCTGAGTTTTTAAAAATTTTATTTCTTCCCTAATTTATCACTTCATTTCAGAATTTCTACAGCACTAATATATGTTGTTCTCTCACATCTTTTTAAATCTCATCTAGCTTGTTTTGAAACAGTAGGCTAACAGTTTTGATCTATTTTGTGAGTGTGTTATACTAGTGTACTTTTATTTTCTATAAGGATATTATCCCACCTCTTAATATCACCCTCTCTCTCATAAGAAGCTTATATGGGATTTGACCATATTATTTTTCTGTTGCCTACATTTCTATAAGATTATTTTCCTAAATATTTAGGGACATTGTTGAAAACAGCTTTTCTAATTTCAAGAAGCTTTCTTTTTTTTAAAATTATGTTAAAAAATTTGGCAATTCATCTTTTGATGTTTCCTGGTTCTGCTAAATTCTCCACTTTTATCTGAACTCTTTCATCTTTATTGCTCCCTCTTTTTTCTTTTTTTCATGATGATGTTAATAAACTCATACTTTAAGACACTGACAGATTATAACATGAACCACTATGTGCCTTACATCATCTCACAGTAATCCTGTAACGTAGGTATTATTATCCCCCTATACAGAAAAGAAACTGGGGCACAGAGTGTTTAAGTATTATGCCCAAAAGCACACATTAGTAATTAGTGAAGCCAAGAATTAAAATTTGACAATCCAACTTCAATTCACGTTACCTAACAATTTCTCCAGTACTTTCCTGCTTGGATGTGAGGGACCCTCATTTCTCAAATCCTACCATGCTACCATTTTAAGAGCAAGCCCAAGCTTGCTAAATTCAAACACTAAGCTGCTACTGTCATAGAACCTACAACTTTTTATATATTCACACAAGATTCCTCCTCTGTACCTACCCCAATATTTCCAAATAATGCCATTACTTACCTTCCAAATACTCAATAGCTACTCTTAATCAGTCTCTATTGCAGGAAGGAGTATGGGGAAAACACCACCAAAAATAATCCCACTGAAGAAAAGTAGGGTGAGACAGACAGCATTTAAAACAGTGGTTCTCAAACTTGACTGCATGTTGCAATTATCTTTGGAGTTTAATAACAGCAGGAGCCTATGTCTGATCCCTCAAAGAATCTGATTACGGTCTAGGGTGTGGGATTTTAAAATGACCCCCAGTCTCGTGGATTGCACAGTGACTATATTTGTGTTGTGTTGTGTATTAGTCGCTCAGTCACGTCCAACTCTTTGTGACCCCATGGACTATAGCCCACCAGGCTCCTCTGTCCATGGAATTCTCCAGCAAAGAATAGTGGAATGGGTTGCCATACCCTTCTCCTAGGAATCTTCCATACCCAGGGATCAAACCTGGGTCTGCTGCATTGCAGGCAGATTCTTTACCATTTGAGCCACCAGGGAAGAATACCATATATTCTTCCCTGGTATTTTTGAAATCTGCTAAGACCTTAAGTGTTCTCACCACATACACAAAAGTAACTGTGTGAAGTGATGGATGCATTTTAATTAATTTGACTGTGGTAATCATTTCACAATATATATTAAATCAAGTTGGACAACTTGAAAAAAAATCACATTGCACCATCTAAATTTTTTTGTCAATTGATGCATTTTTCCCCCATGCCACCAAGCAATTCTGAGTGGAGGCACACTGGCTTGTCTTACAAATTAACTCAATTCTGTCACTATATACCTGGAGACAGAATCAAATCTTATAAGTTAAAGGCTCAGTTCCACAAGACTGTTCCACTTTAGACACCAACCACAAGTCCAGGTTGTCAACTACACTGCTGATCCAATGACTGTAAACTGGAAGGTCCCACAACCCACTTCTCAGGTTCAATTAATTTGGAAGAGTGGCTCATAGAATCGAGAAACATTAACTTATGTTTACCAGTTTATTATAAAGGATACAGATGAAGAGGTATAGAGGGTGAGCAACAGAAGGGTCCCAAGCACAGGAATTTCTGTCCTCACTGGAACTGAGGTGTGTCCTCTCCCAGAATGTGATGCCTTCACCAACACAAAAGTTCATCAAATCCCTCTGTTCAGTAAAAAATTTTTTTGAGCTTTAGCTCCAGCCCTCAAATCTTCCCCTTCCTTGAGGTCAGTGGGTATGGTTGAAAGTTCGAACTCTCTAAGTACTTGGTCTCTCTGGTGACCAGCTCCTTTCTGAGGCTATGGGTGAGCCACAGGCCAAAGTCTTTTTATTAGCATTAACTCAAGTGTGTTCAAAAAGGCTCTTATAAATAAGAAAAGACACACCTATTGCTTATGAAGGTGAAGACGGGTCCAATATTTGGGTTCAAATAATTTCACCGTTCCCTTCAAGGCTCAAAACTCTTCTACTTAACCCCACTAACCATCAGCTAAGATGAAAAAACTAAATTCTTACACACTGATATCCATGATCAATGAGGACCAGTTTGTTCTAGTCACGGATACTGCCGTTACCTTCATTAAATCACAAGGCAGCAAATCAGACTAAATGCCTCTCCCTAAGAATATATACACCTTGCCTCTGTTCCTATTTGTCATATAATATAAAAGGCAGAGTCAGCCACTAAGTATGCACACACTTAAAGTGTGGAGATGTGCAATTAAACTAATTACTTTTCTCTCATGGAAGCATGAATAATCTCTAGGCTCTAGTCTCTATCCATTTGGCCTAAGTCCTGTCAGACCCCATCAGGGAAAAAACTTCCTGAGGTCAGCCATTTAGTCACAAAGGCAACTTAAAGTTTAAGAAAGGAAAAGTACTCATCCACTTAGGAAAATAGTTTAAAATAACTGAGGAAATTGAGTCCTTCTCTTGGAGAAAAGCCCACAATCTAGCCACAATCTATTCCACAATCAGTTATGAGGACCCACTAGTTTTCCAGCGTTCTAAGTGTTCCACTAAACTTTTTTTGACTTTCACACACACAGGCCCATCCTCTCTGCATCCAGGCCACAATCTTTAAGTGCTCATGGTTCTCTGGGACTCATTTCTGAGGGTATCCTCTTATCTTGGATCCATGTACCTTACCATAACATTTCCTGTGTGATGCAAATGAACATTTCCTTTTCTTGTGCCCTATCCCAGGCAGCCTGTTCTTTCCCAACTTTACCGATGCTATTGACCTTTTTAATATCTATAGTTGATATTAAACTATATTAACTCTCCCATTAATAAACCATATTAAACTCTCCCCTTACCATAGTTCTCATTTTTCTAAAGAAATGGGTGATACTAATTTAGCTGGTAAATCTGCCTTATATTCATTACCTCCCTATATTTAATTTCACTGACCAAATGTCTACCATTTTCCATCCTAGAAAAAGTTCTTCTAGACCAGTAAGAACTCATGAACACCTGAGAAATCATAGAAAAGTTCCCATTCTCCAAGTCATAATTTCTATCTGTAATCACAATTCCTTCGCAGAGAGATCTCTTAAATGGCATGGCACATTCTCATGGGACTGAGGCTGGTAAGGGTCTCTTCAAGTGATCATATTTCTCCTCTCCTACCTGGTACAAACTAGCACAAGTTATTTCCATTGGAACCCTTTTCTGCTGACTTCTATCTATAACCCAGATCAGTTCCCTTTTCTTTATTTCTGGGACAGCCACAGGATTACTAAAATCAATCCCTGGATATGACCTGGTCTCAGATAGCTCAGTTGGTAAAGAATCTGCCTGCAATGCAGGAGACCCAAGATCGATTCCTGGGTCAGGAAGGTACCCTGGAGAAGGGATAGGCTACCCACTCCAGTATTCTTGGGCTTCCCTTGTGGCTCAGCTGGTAAAGAATTCCCCTGCAATGCAAGAGACCTGGGTTTGATCCCTGGGTTCAGAAGATCCCTTGGAGAAGGGAAAGGCTACCCACACCCATATTCTGGCCTGGAGAATTCCATGGACTGTATAGTCCATGGGGTTGCAAAGAGTTGGACACAACTGAGCAACTTTCACTTCAGATTACTTATTTTTAGGAACAGGTCTTTTTAGTCATTCACTCAATACACTGTTAGGTACCAGGCAAAAGGGACATAAAAATATATACCTGGTTCCCATCTCTAAAAAGCTCACAGCCTCTTCTTATGCACAGACATAACAAGTAAATTTCATATAATCATTACCCCTGGCCCATTTGGCTGCAGGCCATCCTTCTTTGTAATTATTGCAATAGGTGTGAGGCGTTTAAACCTCCTTTACTTTCTGTGCCCCAAATATCAGTTTCAAGCCCCAGAACATTTTTCCTGCTATGCATTATAGCCAACAAGAGGCATCTGTAAGTGAGATTTAAATATCATTTCTTTGTGTCTTAGGATACGCAATGCAGAGATGGCCAGGAGATTCAGAATCTTTAGATAAGAAGTCACCACCTGACTTACCATGTTTCTTGCATCTTGAGGAGAGGCAATATAGAAACAAAACACTGCTTTGAATGCTCTGGTCAGGCTAGGATGAAAGCAGGGGATATGGACAAGTTCCTGAGGATCAATCCATGCTCTAACCTGTCAGAAGCCCATAAAGTTTTCTCTGAACATCATACAGAAAGAGCAGTGTCTACTTTTAACCAATTATATGACATGCTTTGGGGCTATAATAAGTAAATCACTCTTTTCATCCCATTCCAATTGCTTCTGCTCTTTTTAGCTAATGCCTATCAAATTACTGAATAGTATTACTTTTAGATGATAAAGAATATATAGACTGAAGAACAACAACATAGATCACTTTGCATTTATTACATGTTTAACTGAATTTTTTCAAATTACAGAATTCAACTCCAAAATAAGGCAACTAATGCCTGGTAAGCTGTTATTCACTTGCATTTGTCCCTCCTAAAAGTTTAAAACAAATGAAAACAACACCTTAAAAGACATGTGAGTAGGTTCAGTGCACTTTCAGTGGCTCACAAACATGAGACAAAGACCACATTAATCCATTAAAAAAAATTGCTTGATATTTTAAAACACAAATGACATGAACTAAAATAAAGGAAAAAATAAAACACTGCATTTTAACCAAAATTATTTCTGGAGATTATAGAATATTTTTTTTTAATACTGCTCCTCTGCAGAGCACACCCTGTGCTTGGCATGCTTGGCACATTAGCACTTGGTATCTGTTCAGCTTCCATCTGCAGTTTTTTCAGAAGGACCCATTCTCAGGGCCCACACTCCCCTGCGACTAATCTACTCCTCTGGTGGAAGCCTGCTCCTTCTTCCTCCACTGTCTCTTAAGGCTTTCCTGTCTTCTCTTTCTTCTCCCCAGATTCACACTCACTGCCACCTGTGTTCTCAGCAAAGATGCCCAGCAGAGAACTCACCAGCTGCATCTCCCCTCCACAAGAGCTCACTCCAGATGTCACCCCTTTACTTGACTGAATTGTAAAATAGAGAGACAATCTTGTCCACAAAAAAATTTGCTCTTCCTACTTCATCGTCACATCTCCTACAATGCAGAAAAGGCTGGCAATGTCTCATCTAGAACTTAAAACATTCATTAGTTTAGGCAGAATATATACTGCTCTGAAGTTCTTTAAAATCTACTCCTTCCTATTACTGTTTTTAAAAACCATAAAAATATAAAAATGTAAACATTCTATTAAACATTCAGCAGAAATCCTTTTATCCTACTTTATGCAGTGGATTCAGAAAGAACAAAAGTGACACCATGTTCCCTCTGACAGACCCAAAATCATACTCCCAGCCCTAACCTACCATTACACATTTCCCACCATTAGCACTTAGGCCAAGCGTGTCTCTCATGACAACTGCTGCTGCCATCCATGAACACCCTGTAACAAAGCAGCACAGCAGCTCACTGTAATCTCTCCCAGCTAGCTGTCCACCTGCTTGTTGGGAATCTTACATCCACTGCTCCACACTCCACCCAGCTGTGGTGACCACACAAACAAATGGAAGCAGGGACACAAAAATATGAAGCACTTCTTTTGCTACACTCAACATTCCTTCGCAAAGTGAGAGGGCTCGTCCTATCTTTTTGTCAGAGTATCAACAGAACTAGGTGGGGTGGGAGGGTGCTGCTGACAGAGGCAGCAATAAAGAGAAAGCCAACAGTGTCCACACTCTCCCAACATTCATATTCCTGTCATCATGACACTGCTGGGAGCTTGAGGATGAATCTGACATTCATTCAACAGGAAAAACCTACTCAGGAAATTCTAACCACTTCTCATTGCTCTTATAGCAAGGTTTTACTGCATGTTTTTTGGAAGTATGAAATTAACAAGGTATTTTTTAGTGAGTAACTTAAAAATCAATTTCTTAATGTGGCTTTTGTTTTTAGGGAGAGATATGCTAAACACAAATAACTAGTGAAGTCTATCAGCTTTGGGGAATTCCCTATCAGTTATGACTAATGAGACAACCTAAAACCACAATTCCACATCCTGATGATAAACAGTACCAATTAACGAGAGTATTAACTACAATGACTTAAAACTATATTACCTGAATAGCTTCTACCATGAAGTATCAGAAAAAGTGAAATAATAAATATTTTCCACAGCACCATAAGGTTTTATAAAATACTCTGTTTTTAACATAAATGTATAATCATAATATTCTGGGCTATCATTCATATTAGGCTTAACCTCTTTTACTGATAATAGTTCTGACAGAGGTCATATAGGCACAACTGTAACATGAAAATCATATATTTTACTGAAGAATCTGTATGGTAAACTTAGGCTATCACTCTTCTCATTGCATCCATTGAGTACTAGTGGATTCAAAGGCCAGGAAAGATGGTTTTGCCATTTGTACTCTATTCACATATTTTAATGTGCCAAAAAAATCTAAGTGGTAACTAAGATATTTGCCATAACTGAAAAGTCCTTTTATACCTGTTTACTTTAGTACTGTGTGCTCTTAACAGGTTTTGTTTCTAAATGATAATATTATGTAAATGGCTCTGAGTTTTGAAAACAAGAATACAGTGATTCATTTTGAATTTTAAAAATTAATACATCAACATCAATACATTTGTTTCTGGAAAACAAATTTTGTAGCCAAATTGTTTGCAATTATGTGTATCAAGTTATAATAAAAACTCTACCATAGATTGGTGGTGGTTTAGTCACTAAGTCATGTCCAACTCTTTGCGACCCCATGGACTGTAGCCCACCAGGCTCCTCTGTCCATGGGATTTTCCAGGCAAGAATACTGGAGTGGATTGCCATTTCCTTCTCCAGGGGATCTTCCCAACCCAGGAATCGAACCCAGGTCTCCTGCATTGCAGGTAGATTCTTTACTGACTGAGCTGTGAGGAAAGTCCACCCACCATAGATTGGATCCCCCAAAATCCAACGTGTTCATGGGTCTCCTGAAGTATTAGTGTGTGCTGTGCCAACTTAGCTCAGTGCTGACCTAAGCAAACATTACTGAAAGTAATGACTTACTGACCAAAAAGCATATACTGCATTCCAAAGCCAAATATGAATTCGATTTGGGATTATTAAGTCCATGTCTCCCCTCCATTAATGCAGAAAACTGAGACCTGGCTTTACTATAAATCAGCTTTAACACTAGAGTAAATCTGCTATAAAATTATAACAAAATAAATTATTTTCAGACCCTCTACACTAAGTGATATATATAAATCATTAGCAGTTTATAACATTAGCTTAGGCCACTTTTTTAGGACCCAAACCTACTGTACAATCCTGAGTAAAAGGTTAGGGGTACAGTTTCTTGGGGATCTTTCTTGATCATGAACCATAAAGAAAACACATAAAACCACAACCTGTAATAATCCCCATTTTCATTAGAAGTACCATTAATCCTTTTTACTTTGGTAAATAAGTTTATCTATGTAAACCATTTATTTTGATGGAGTAAAATATAAGCAGAGCTTTTGCTAGGATCCCTCCATCACTTTTTGACACTGATAAAGTAAATAGTCAGGAAGAGTAGAACAGGAGGATCTGAACCATAGGGCTAACATGTCACCATGAACTCGGAAATGCAGCAAGCAGGGGATGGATGGGAGCAGTTGACAGGCCAAGAGCCCTTCATTACCTACAACAAAACAAAATTAGAAATTCTTTAATACCAAAAAACTTCAACAGACAGTTCTACAAAGAAGATATACAAATATCCAATAAGCATGTGAAAAGATACTCAACATCACTGATTATTAAGGAAATGCAAATCAAAACTAAAATGACACACTACTTCACACCCATTAAAACAGCAATTATCAAAATTTCACTTTGGGGTATATAACTAGAAGAACTGAAAGCAGGGGCTCAAACACAGATTATCTGTATATCTATGTTCAAAGCAGTACTATTCAGAACAGCCAAAAGGTGGAAGCAAACCAAATGTCTATCAAAAGATTAACTGACAAATAAAATATGGTATATTCATACAATGTGACTATATTTAGGCTTAAAAAGGAAGGAAATTTTGACAGATAACATGGATGAACCTTGAAGACATTAAAAGTGAAATAAGCCAGTCACGAAAGAACAAATACTGTATGAGTCTACTTAGATGAGGTACCTAGAGTAGCCAAATTCATAGAGACAGAAAATAGGATGGTGGCTGCCAAGGGCTGCAGAGGAGAGGCAATGGAAAGTTAGTGCTTAATGGGTACAGTTTCAGTTAAGAAAGAGGCAAAGGTTCTGAAAATGAGAGTGGCAATGGCTGCACAACAAAATGAAATATATTTAATGCCACTCACCAATACACTTAATGATCAAAATTATTAGAGTAAAATTATGCCATGTATACTTTACCACAGAAAAAAATTTCTTTAATGAAGTCTGCACAACACACTTATCAAAAAGATGCTCATAACAGGATACACATCCCTAAGAAGTCAGATACTTTTAAGAGTTTGCCTTCTGATTGTAAGAAAGGCCCCATAAACACAAGACTGCCTTCTCAAAAACTCTACAAACCTATAATGTCAACAACATGAAGTCTTAGTTCCTGTTGCAGGGCCTTTAAGGTAGAACGCAGAGCAGTTTGAGATTCTGACATCTTTACATTTTGTTTCACATCATTTGCAAAGGATAACCAGAGTTTCCCAAAGTCTTCAGTCGAGATTTTTAATGGCCTGAAAATAATTGTGAAAATTAGATTTATGTCTATAAGAATGAAATGATTCTAAACAAATACATTTCAACTGATTCATGAGAATAAAAAAAAAATCATTACAAATCTAAATCCTATGAAGTCTATGTTTTTTAAACCAGATATGATCAGAATGCTTACCAACATCCTCTAACTTGAAGACAATGCTGAAAACAGATGTTATTACAGAACAAATGTCCTTTTAATAAATCACCCAGTTCTTTTTCTGTGCATTAGTCATTACAGTAAAATTTCACCAAATAATTTCATGAATCATTCAAATATAAAACTTTTCTTTCATGTATACTTTAGATTGGGGATTCCCAGGTGACTCAGTGGGTAAAGAACCTGCCTGCAGTGCCAGAGATGCCAGAGATATGGGTTCGATTCCTGGGTCGGGAAGATCCCCTGGACAAGAGCAGGGCAACCCACTCCAGTATTCTGGCCTGGAGGATTCCATGGACAGAGGAGTCTGGCGTACTTCAGATCATGGGGTCACAAAGAGTCAAACATGACTGAAACAACTGAGCACACATACTTTAGATTTGGAGAGGAGATACTCTATCAAAGTCATGTACAAAAGTATGAATACAAAGATCCATCACCTTAAGCAAACTGGACCAAGAGAAAGAATTTTAATAAATACAGTTTTTAAATGGTTCAAGCAGCTAAAGATCAAATAGATATTCCAGATAACACTGGGATATCTCTGGGGGGAATGAGAAATTTTTATATTCTACTTACATTTTTCTATAACATTTAAATTATTATAATAAGTACTGATTTTATAATTTAAAAATTTTTTTAACATACAGAGGATTTTATGCATAAGAACAGAATTGTTTGTGGCACATATACTGTGTTTCTTCAAGTTACTAATGTTCACCATGGGACATAACCTTCATAGTCACAGTATGCAAGTTTTTTGAAGGCTGGATTTTATCTTTTTAGGATCACAGGTACAAATACATACCCTTTGACAGACTGATAAACATGTTCTTACTAAAAGACTTTGAAGAATAGGCAAAAATTATAGATGGATATGGAAGGTTAAAAAATTTTTTACAGATATTCGTTGGTATTCTACATTCTTGCTTCAGGCATGCTTCATTTTAAAAAATGTTTGAACACAGTACAATATATTCATAATACTAAATGAGAGCAGAAGGGTTAAAAGATTGTTATCAATTATGTGGGTAACACTGCACAATGCTAGTACAATAACTAAATACTGTATGTCTAATAAAAGCTTAATAACTTTACTGGTCACAGCAAATACCCTCTTCCAACAACACAAGAGAAGAATCTACACATGGACATCACCAGATGGCCAACACTGAAATCAGACTGATCATACTCTTTGCAGCCAAAGATGCAGAAGCTCTCTACAGTAAGCAAAAACAAGACCGGGAGCTGGCTCAGATCACGAACTCCTTATTGCCAAATTCAGACTTAAATTGAAGAAAGTGAGGAAAACCAATAGACCATTCAGGTATGATCTAAGTCAAATCCCTTATCATTATACAGTGGAAATGAGAAATAGATTTAAGGGACTAGATCTGATAGACAGAGTGCCTGATGAACTATGGACAGAGGTTCATGACACTGTACAGGAGACAGGGACCAAGACCATCCCCAAGAAAAAGAAATGCAAAAAACCAAAGTGGCTGTCTGAGGAGGCCGTACAAATAGCTGTGAAAAGAAGAGAATTAAAAAGCAAAGAAGAGAAGGAAAAATATACCTATTTGAATGCAGAGTTCCAAAGAAGAGCAAGCAGAGAGAAGAAAGCCTTCCTTAGTGATCAGTGCAAAGAAACAGAGGAAAATAATAGAATGGGAAAGACTACAGATCTCTCAAGATGATTAGAGATACCAAGGGAACATTTTATGCCAAGATGGGCACAATAAAGGACAGAAATGGTATGCACCTAACAGAAACAGAAGATATTAAGAAGAGGTGGCAAGAATACACAGAAGAACTGTACAAAAAAGATCTTCACGACCCAGATAATCACAATGGTATGATCACTCACCTAGAGCCAGACATCCTGGAATGTGAAGTCATGTGGGCCTTAGGAAGCATCACTACGAACAAAGCTAGTGGAGGTGATGGAATTCCAGTTGAGCTATTTCAAATCCTGAAAGATGATGCTGTGAAAGTGCTGCACTCGATATGTCAGCAAATTTGGAAAACTCAGCAGTGGCCACAGGACTGAAAAAGGTCAGTTTTCATTCCAATCCCAAAGAAAGGCAATGTCAAAAAATGCTTAAACTACCACACAATTGCACTTATCTCTCATGTTAGTAATGTTCAAAATTCTTCAAGCCAGGCTTTAGCAATACATAAACAGTGAACTTCCAGATGTTCAAGCTGGTTTTAGAAAAGGCAGAGGAACCAGAGATCAAATTGCCAAATCCAGTGGATCATCAAAAAAGCAAGAGAGTTCTAGAAAAACATCTATTTCTGCTTTATTGACTATGCCAAAGCCTTTGACTGTGTGGATCACAATAAACTGTGGAAAATTCTGAAAGAGACGGGAATACCAGACCACCTAACCTGCCTCTTGAGAAACCTATATGCAGGTCAGGAAGCAACAGTTAGAACTGGACATGGAACAACAGATTGGTTCCAAATTGGGAAAGGAGTATATCAAGGCTGTATATTATCACCCTGCTTATTTAACTTATATGCAGAATACATGATGAGACATGCTGGGCTGGAAGAAGCACAAGCTGGAATCAAGACTGCCAGGAGAAGTACCAATAACCTCAGATATGCAGATGCCACCACCCTTATGGCAGAAAGTGAAGAAGAACTAACGAGCTTCTTGATGAAAGTGAAAGAGGAGAGTGAAAAAGTTGGGTTAAAGCTCAACACTCAAAAAACTAACATCATGGCATCTGGTCCCATCACTTCATGGCAAATAGGTGGGCAAACAGTAGAACCTGTTGCTGACTTTAATTTTTGGGGCTCCAAAATCACTGCAGATGGTGACTGCAGCCGTGAAATTAAAAGACGCATACTCCTTGGAAGGAAAGTTATTACCAACCTAGATAGCATATTAAAAAGCAGAGACATTACTTTGCCAACAAATGTCCATCTAGTCAAAGCTATGGTTTTTCCAGTAGTCATGTACAGATGTGAGTGTTGGACTATAAAGAAAGCTGAGCACTGAAGAATTGATGCTTTTGAACTGTGGTGTGGAGAAGACTCTTTGGAGTCCCTTGGACAGCAAGGAGATCCAACCAGTCCATCCTAAAGGAGATCAGTCTTGGGTGTTCATTGGAAGGACTGATTAAGCTGAAACTCCAATACTTTGGCCACCTGATGAGAAAAACTAACTCATTTGAAAAGACCATGATGCTGAGAAAGATTGAAGGTGAGTAAAGGGACAACAGAGGATGAGACGGTTGGATGGCATCATTGACTCAATGCACATGAGTTTGAGTAAACTCCAGGAGTTGATGACGGACAGGGAACCCTGGTGTGTGGCAGTCCATGTGGTCGCCAAGAGTTGGACATGACTGAGTGACTGAACTGAACTGAAACATTAACATTAGTTTCTCTCAGAAGTTTTCCATAGGTTGGCCAACCCCAGCCTATACAGGGTCCCCCACACTATAATCATCCATCACACCATTTACTTCCTGTTCATAGCACAATTCACAGTTATACATGCATCTGTATGACTGTTCAATGTCTCTTCCTCGAATGAACCCTCTCCTCCCTTTGTGCTGTTATACTCCCTAGCACCTAGTACAGTGCTCTGTCCAGAGAAGAGCCTAGTAAATACTTGCTGAATGAATGAACAACTTGAATTAATATTCCAAAAAATATTTACCTAATGAAATCTAACAGTGATAAGTTTACTGAAAATTCAAGCTGAACAGAGTGAGTATCCATCACTTGATAAGTTATAAAACCAGCCAGATTTCCTTCTGTAAAAGGTTTTTCCATCTGCACACTGTATTGAAAATTTTTGGTGCCTTCTGCTTCTATTACAGGCAAACAGCATCCAGGTTGCTCAGCGATCTGTAAATAAAAATAAAGTAAGTACTGAAGAAGGTATCAATACAGACTTTCACATGAATACCAATATTCTATTTAACTGAAGTGGTACAAAAGCCTACTATAGTGAGATATTAATAACAAGCCACAACACAAGGATAACTGACAACTTCACTTGAGAAAAATTCACTAGCATAGATAATTAAGAAATAATAATACATAGGTCAGAATTATGTAACAAACAGCATTACAATGAAAATGTCTGTGTGGTTTAACAACAACCAAAAAAAAAAAAAAAAAAAAAACCAAGAGTCCTGTGGCTCTCTCAATACTAACTAGTAGCAGGTTTTTAAAGCTAGGAGAATTTAAAGGAAAAAAAAAAGCAAAACAGGGTTTATCTTTCCCTCTCATTCTCCACTCTTACTCAAATCAAGTTCTGGTGGTAAAGCTCAGACAACTGAATCGGGTTTTGGTTTGTGTTTTTAGGCTTTTACAATTAGGTGATTCTAATCCATATCTCTGGGCTTCTCTGGCTCAGCAGTAAAGAATCCGCCTACAATGATGGAGCCACAGGCTTGATCAAGCCATGGGCTTGATCTCTAGGTCAGGAAGATGCCCTGGAGAAGGGCATGGCAACCCACTCCAGTATTCTTGCCTGGAGAATCTCATGGACAAGGGAGCAGGGCAGGCAACAGTCCATAGGGCCGCCAAGAGTCAGACACAACTGAAGCGACTTAACACAAGCATGGCAACACAATGCACACATCTACTGTTAGGAATTTCTGCCAGGTCAGGCCCGGGTAATATCCCACTCAATGCATTCTAGCTCATAGAAGAAACTGGATCAGTTTTCTCAGTCTTCTCCAATACAATCTTTATTATGTTCCCTGTCTCTTTTGAATGATTTGTCCCACTTAAAATAATTTTAAAAACCTGTCACACCTTTCACTGTTTTCGCTAAAGAAGAAAAAAGGATTTGGGAGAAATTTATACGCCATCAGAAGAGTCAACAGTAGAAACACTAAGGAAGCACTGTCCATTTAAGGCAGAAATAATAAACCACTCATTGTCTTACCTTGAAATTTTCTGCAGGAGCAATTTCTAAGTTAGCACTTTTCAGTTCCAAACCACTCTTATTAAAAACTGACCAGACCACCAACAAACAATCATCTTTCCAAATTTTGTAAGAAGACACAGATATGGCTTCATTATTACAGACCTCCATAAGATCTGAATGTATGTGTTCAGTAGTTTCTTCCAACAAAGAAGCTAAAGAGATTTCATTGGCAACTAAGGCTGGAGTGGCTTGAGGAGGGTGAAAAACTTCCATGTTGTTATCAGCAAACAAAGAGGGTGTAGACAGCCTGCAATTTGAGATTTTCTCAACCAAGGGCAGTTCTGTCAGTGACTCAGAATCCAAAAGTTCTGAACTGAGAGAAAATTTCGTTAATTCTTTGTCTCCTCTATCCTGCAAATTATCCAAACAATAATCTTCATAAGTCACATTTGATGAAGAACTAAAGGAAGAACGGATTATATTTTGATCAGTGGTTGTTTCCTCACTTTTGGTTTCTTTGATTTTTGATTTCCTTCTAAACTTGTGAGAAATGGTATCTGCTTTTCCGAGCTGCAAAGATAAAACATAATAATATAAAAAGAAACCATTCTACTACGTCATGAGTCAAACTTTTTTTTAATCATTTCAAATAAACAATGTAGTAACTAGCTAAGGTTCTACCTATTTTAGAGATGGATAAAATGTTAAGCCCTAAAATTCTGACAGCTACATAACTCTGAACTATTAAGCTATATCTACTTCTCATTAAAAACACATAAAATCAGAAAAAGAAATAAGGTCAAAAAGTCAACAATGAACAATTCTAAATCTTGTTAGACTTCAGAATGCTAGAGTACAGAATTGCACAAATTAAAAACAGTGAGAAAGTTACCAATTTTTTGTTTCCAGGGTTGTCCTGTAGAAGCTAAAATACCCTTAAACATAGGGATGGCTCAAACTTTGGTTCAGTAATCTATAAAAGTCCAATTTTTATGACCTGTGAGTCAATAAACAGGGAAGAAAAACTGACTTTACCTTAATAATCAACTAGCACTGGCTAACTAGAACTCATAGAAGGAAAGAATTCTAAAAGTAACTAGTGAAGTATGTTACAGACTCAGGGGATGGGAACAGCAAATTTGCTATTCTTGAGCTAAGCCTCCCAAGGAAATGGCTGCAAATTCATGCAAGAAGAGTGATGGCTCAAGCGCCTTCTTGCTTCACAAAGAGATGACTGGACGGCATCACCAATGCAATGGACATAAATTTGGGCAAACTTTGAGAGATGGTGAGGGACAGAGAGGCCTAGAATGCTATAGTCCATGGGGTTGCGAAGAGTCAGACACAATTGAGCAACTGAACAATATTATTACATGTATTATTAAAAAATAATACATGCTAATTTTACGTAATGATTTGCTTCCCTCCTTTCTGTATGATGCCATCTGAGTTATAACATAGTTCCTCACATAATTCAGGGCCCCCCGAAACAGGGAAATACACTCTTTTTACTCTCTTTTTTTACAACTAATCTAGTGACAGCTGAAGAAAAAAGAAGTGTGAGGGGTAATGCAGAAAGGATTTAACCTAACTTAAATAGAAAAACATCCTACTTACATTTCTTATTTCAAGCCCACCAGAAAAAAAGAAAAGTCTAATTAATTTATCACCCTGAATGTTCTCCTGAGAAATACTCTGAAAGCTATGCACTTTGTTGAGAAGGTAGATCGGGGCTTCATAAGCCTTGAAGCACCCTGACCCTGATGCTCTCTGACCACTGAGAACTTGCCCTATTAGTGACAGATCATTCAATGGAAACTTCACCACAGCCTGCTGGACCAGCTCACAGACTCAAGATCAGTCACTCTGCTGCTGAACTACACAGCTGAGACAACATTAAGATACATTATTTACCTATTAATACTTTTAGGATGAATTCAATTCACTTTTTCTGATTATCAAGTCTGACAAAAATAATCTCTGGAAAAGAAAGAGATACAGGCAAAAAATGTAGTCTAGAGACTTGACTAGTGTTGACAGAGATGGAGGGAAAATTCCACCAAGGGAGATGAAGGGTGAAAAAAACCGTGATATAAAATTGAAAAAAATATAGCTCTAATCATAATTTTGTACTAGGTGGGATCATCTGCCCACCAAATGGAAAATTACATATGGAATATGCAGACACTCAAAAATAGCACCTGTCCTTCACTCCACAGTTTATTATTTACTAAGAGAATAATATATCAGCATAAGTTTTGCAAATCATCATAATCAAAATTTCTGAATATAATTATCACTTTTGTATAATTCCTTTCAACCTCAATACATTTTTATTTTAACAGTTACAAGCAATATAAAAAATTAATATTCTGGGGTTTTTTTGCTTGATATATATAAGCATTTTTAAATTTTACAATGCAGTATTTATCATTTTTAATGACAAAGTCATATTCAGTGCTAATATAATTTATGTACCCATTCTCTTAAGACATCTAAATTGACTCCTATTTTTCACATTAAAAATAACTATTTTAAGAAGTACTTTTTTCATAGACACATCAATATTGTTGAACTATTACTATTTTTAATTTCCATCAAGTCCCCTTTCCACTGAGGCCTGTCCTTTCCACCCATGGGGGTGATAATACACATGGTCATATTTGCAACTTAATCTGGACTCTGACCCTTTCACTGACTAAAGAGAACACCTGACTAAAGCTGAGCCAGTAAGATTTTCTCCTTCAGGAATATAAAAGGTATGTCACTGATGGTTCTGGAGCTGCAGGAGCCATTCCCACAATGTGTATAGATTAACAGTCATGAGCTTTTGTAGAGCCAGTTTTTCTGTTCAAAACAGGGGACATAATATTCTCAGAGGAATATAACTGACTACTTACCAAATTGATTGTACTTTCTGATCCTAGCCCAACAAACAATGATGATGCCAGCAGCTGCTTTTCTTTCTCCTCTTTAGATTGGGTAAGGACTTGAGACAGATCCTTTTTTGCTACGGTTTGATCTCCATTCTCCATCATTATACTCTCCTGAGGAACTGGCGGAGCTTCTGTTTCATCACCAGTTTTGCTTTCCTTCTTGGGAAGATAGCCCTCTTTCCCCCACAATTTCTTTATACCTTCCAGCTTCAAGCCATTTGCCCTAAGGAGATTGATAATGAAATCAAGTCAGTTTAAATAACTGCTAAACAGTTACCTTCATGAGGCATTCTTTAAAAAATACATCTTTGTTGTCATCTTTTAGAAATAGCTTTCAGATTATATTCTATATGCCAGAAATAAAATTGAGATCTGCAGTTTTTATTTTAGTTAAAGCCAACCTTCCCCAACCCTCCAGCCAAAATATTTAATGCAACAGAACTCAAGGCTTAGTTTTAAATTTCAGATCATTTATTTTTCTTTTAATTGTTTGAATAAGATGTCCAAAACCAGAAATACTATAAATCAGTTCCTTTCAATGTATGGACCTTTCAAAATTATCTTTTCTTCTGATGGATTAAAGATCAGAAATGACATAGTTTCATAGCTATAATCACTTAATGAAGGAATTAACACTCTATAAATTCACTACATAAAATCCTGTGGAAAGCAAAAAAAAATTCATTTAAATCTACTTCTATGTGTAAATTTACCTTTAATTCAAAAGGTTTTCTTAATGTGAACACAATCTACATTTTCACCTATTATTGCTGTTGTTTAGTCACTAAGTCGTGTCCAATTCTTTTGAGACCTGGTGGACTGTAGCCCACCCAGCTCCTCTGTCCAAGGGATTTCTCAGGTAAGAACAATGAAGTGGTTGCCATTTCCTTCTCCAGGGTTCTTCCTGACCCACAGATTGAACCCACATTCCTGAATTGGCAGGTAGACTCTTTACCACTGAACCACCAGAAAAGCCCCATTAACTATTAAAATGTACATTAATAAAAATGAATAAAGTTTGATCTATAAAAGAAAAAAGTATTAATGATACTTTTGGAAAAAGCATGAATGTTAGGAGTTAATATCCGAGGTGAAGAAGAATAAAGCAGTGATTAGAATTAAGATTCATCTACTGTCCCAAAAGCTACAGCTACAAATCATAAGTGCAGGCTCAAACAACCAAAGACTGCCTCTATTGTTTTCATTTAAGAACCATGTGTCCTTGGCACTGACTCATGTAAGTATCTCTGCCATGATCTAAAACTGCATTTTTAAAATTTGTGCTACAAGATAGGCAGATCATGAAATGACTCTAAAATAAGATTTCAGAAATATCTGTACTGATTGTTATTCTACTTCATTCTACTTCGTGATTTGTTGGAATCATGGTCAGTTTGATTTTCTGTAGCACGCCAGAAACAAAAAAACATCATTATACTTCACATTGAGTGGAGAACTAATGCTATTAAGTATCAATTGTCTAAAAGAAAGCCTAACATTAATAAAGAACACCCTACAGGAAATCAGTCCATTCAACAAATTTTACTGTTGAATATTCCTTTATAAATATCTTCATTTCTCTCTTTCAGGTACCAAAGAGTTTTCCTAAAAAGTTAAAAAACAAACAAAATCCTGTTATTTATCTATCAAACCTTTCAGAAGAAAACTGGTTGATCTTGTGTGAGCAGATAAAAAAGTCATCACGGGAGCCACTAAAATGACCCTAGCATCTCTAGGATGCTCAACAGCAACAACAAGGGATTCATGAATCCCCCAGGAGAATGACAGTGTTTTCTGTAACCTTGTTTACCAAAACATAGCCTTTAATTATTAAGGGATAGTTTAATAATAAAAAAAAAGCAACTCTCCAAATGATTCAAATATTAGTTTAATTTAAAAAAAAATAAATGTAGTAGATCCTGGGATGTTCCATCCAGATCCCCCTTCAATGAAGGAGTCACTGGTGCAGCTGCTGGGAGTGTAGAACCCCTAGGGATTTGCCTCAGTTGCAGAGTCACGTCAGGTGCAGAAAATGCCCTTTTCCCAGGCCACCCACATCCAATAATTAATGAACAAACATATAGAGTCCTGGCCACCCATTTCAGCCCAACTCAGGACAGCTCTGATGGGCCATTCTAGCTCCAGAGCTTCCAAGGGAGTTGGCAGACACTGTTGTTGGCAACAACATTGATTCCAGACTTCTTCTGCCCAACCCTCTTCTTTTCCCTCCCTTCCAAAGTTGATGATGCCAAAAACACTCCTTAATATTATGCATGATAAATTCCATCTCCAAATACACTTCCCAGGGAATTCAACCCACGATAACCGGCAAAAATGAGAAAGGGAAGGAAAATGGAGCCTGCATTGTTGTCATTCAATTGCTAAGTCATGTCCAACTCTTTGTGACCCCATGAACTACAGCATGCCAGGCTTTCCTGTGCTTCACTACCTCCCAGAGTCTGATCAAACTCATGTCCATTGGGTCACTGATGCCATCCAACTATCTCATCCTCTGTAACAGGCACACACACCTATCAGTTCAGTTCAGTTCAGTCGCTCAGTTGTGTCTGACTCTTTGCAACCCCATAAACTGCAGCACGCCAGGCCTCCCTGTCCATCACTAATTCCCAGAGTTCACTCAAACTCATGTCCATCAAGTCGGTGATGCCATTTAGCCATCTCATCCTCTGTTGTCCCCTTCTCCTCCTGCCCCAGCCCCTCCCAGCATCAGAGTCTTTTCCAATCAGTCAACTCTTTGCATGAGGTGGCCAAAGTACTGGAGTTTCAGCTTTAGCATCATTCCTTCCAAAGAAAACCCAGGGCTGATCTCCTTCAGAATGGACTGGTTGGATCTCCTTGCAGTCCAAGGGACTCTCAAGAGTCTTCTCCAACAACACAGATCAAAAGGATCAGTTCTTCGGTGCTCAGCTTTCTTCACAGTCCAAGTCTCACATCCACACATGACTACTGGAAAAACCATAGCCTTGACTAGGCGGACCTTTGTTGGCAAAGTAATGTCTCATATTCATAATGAATACGCTATCTAGGTTGGTCTTATCTTTACTTACTTCCAAGGACTAAGCGTCTTTTACTTTCATGGCTGCAGTCACCATCTGGAGTGATTTTGGAGCCCAGAAAAATAAAGGCTGACACTGTTTCCACTGTTTCCCTATCTATTTCCCATGAAGTGATGGGACCAAATGCCATGATCTTCGTTTTCTGAATGTTGAGCTTTAAGCCAACTTTTTCACTCTCCTCTTTCACTTTCATCAAGAAGCTCTTTAGTTCCTCTTCACTTTCTGCCATAAGGGTGGTGTCATCTGCATATCTGAGGTTATTGATATTTCTTGCAGCAATCTTGACTCCAGCTTGTGCTTCTTCCAGCCCAGTGTTTGTCCTGATGTACTCTTCATATAAGTTAAATACTCCTCTTCCTATTTGGAACCAGTCTGTTGTTCCATGTCCAGTTCTAACTGTTGCTTCCTGACCTGCATATAGGTTTCTCAAGAGGCAGGTCAGGCATTTTGCACCAGGCATCCTGTTGGGAAGAGCAGGAGGGAGGCCTTTGCACCAGGTGCCTTAGGAACCAGGGAACTAGACTCAGCGCAGAGAAAACAAGAGGGCTGCCCTTGCACTTTCACTAAACCCGAAGTAACGATGGAGAATGCTACTGTTGACCCCGGAGGTTGGCAAGGACAACAAAAAGCTGGTGCAGCCACTACACCATATACAGACGTCAAAAGGACAGCACTACTGTGTTATTCACAACAGCCCAGAGATGGAAGCAACCCAAGTGTTCATTAACAGATGAATGGATAAACAAAATGTGTTTATACACACAATGGAATATTATTCAGCTTTGAAAAGGATGGAAATTCTGGCATGGGCTACAACATGGATGAACCTTGAGGACATTTGTGAAATAAGCCTTTCACACACAAAAAAGCAAAATACACTTGTATGAGACATCTATAGAGTACTCAAATTCATAGACACAGAGAGTAGAATGGTGGTTGTCAGGAGCTGGGGTTGAGGGGAAGAGAATTATTGTTTAATTGGGACAGAATTTCAGTTTGAGATGATGAAAATGTTCCAGATGGTGGTGATGATTTCACAACAATGTGAATGTACTTAATATCACAGAACTGTATGCTTAAAATGGTGAACTTTATGCCTTGTATATTTTACCTCAATAAAAAATCAGAATGAAATAGAAAAAAAAAAAAAGAGGCAGGTCAGGTGGTCTGGTATTCCCATCTCTTTCAGAATTTTCCAGTTTATTGTGATCCACACAATCAAAGGCCTTGGCATAGTCGATAAAGCAGAATTAGATGTTTTTCTGGAATTCTCTTGCTTTTTCAATGATCCACCAGATTTGGCAATTTGATCTCTGGTTCCTCTGCCTTTTCTAAAACCAGCTTGAACATCTGGAAGTTCATGGTTCACATATTGCTGAAGCTTGCCTTGGAGAACTTTGAGCATTACTTTACTAGCATGTGAGATAAGTGCAATTGTGTGGTAGTTTGAGCATTCTTTGGCATTGCCTTTCTTTGGGATTGGAATGAAAACTGACCTTTTCCAGTCCTGTGGCCACTGTTTAATTTTCCAAATTTGCTGGCCTGTTGAGTGCAGCACTTTCACAGCATCATCTTTCAGGATATGAAATAGCTCTACTGGAATTCTATCACCTCCACTAGCTCTGTTCGTAGTGATGCTTCCTAAGGCCCACTTGACTTCACATTCCAGGATGTCTGGCTCTAGGTGAGTGATCACAGCATCGTGATTATCTAGGTCGTGAAGATCTTTTTTGTACAATTCTTTTGTGTATCCTTGCCACCTCTTCTTAATATCTTCTGCTTCTGTTAGGTCCAGATCATTTCTGTCCTTTATTGAGCCCATCTTTGCATGAAATGTTCCCTTGCTATCTGTAATTTTCTTGAAGAGATCTCTAGTCTTTCCCATTCTGTTCTTTTCCTCTATTTCTTTGCACTGATCACTGAGGAAGGCTTTCTTATCTCTTCTTGCTATTCTTTGGAACTCTGCATTTAGATGCTTATATCTTTCCTTTTCTCCTTTGCTTTTCACCTCTCTTCTTTTCACAGCTATTTGTAAGGCCTCCCCAGACAGCCATTTTGCTTTTTTGCATTTCTTTCCCATGGGGAAGGTCTTGATCCCTGTCTCCTGTACAATGTCACGAACCTCTGTCCTTAGTTCATCACGCATTCTATTTATCAGATCGAATCTCTTAAATCTATTTCTCACTTACACTGTATAATCGTAAGGGATTTGATTTAGGTAATACCTGAATGGTCTAGTGGTTTTCTCTACTTTCTTCAATTTGAGTCTGAATTTGGCAATAAGGAGTTCATGATCTGAGCCACAGAAAATTTCACTATCACACATTACATATGCAAAGTCTAAATAGGAAATATATGAGAGTAGCATAAAACCATTTCACACACAAAATATGCTTCTTTTTGATATGAAACATTGTAAAAAAATTTTAAATGTGAGTCATCTTTGCCTAGATTTTGACAATAATAACATTAACGTTAATATAATACATGGTTTTATATGGTATACCTCTGTACTATTTGTAATCAGGCCATGCAAACACAGATATAAATTATGGCCAGACAATCTTCAAATCTGCTGCCTCCCAGGCTCCTCTGTCCACGGAATTCTCCAGGCAAGAATACCGGCATGAGTAGCTGTTGCCTTCTTCAGGTGATCTTCTCAACCCAGGGATCAAATCCAGGTCTCTCACATTGCAGGTGGATCCTTTACAATCTGAGCCACCAGTGAAGCCCAATGAAACAATCTTCAGAAGGGGCTTCCCTGGTACCTCAGCTGGTAAAGAATCTGCCTGCAATGCAGGAGACCCTGCTTTGATTCCTGGGTCAGAAAGATCCACAGAAGAAGGGATAGGCTACCCACTCCAGTATTCTTGAGCTTCCCTGGTGGCTCAGCTAGTAAAGAATATGCCTGCAATGTGGGAGACCTGGGTTTGATCCCTGGTTTGGGAAGATCCCCTGGAGAAGGGAAAGGCTACCCACTCCAGTATTCTGGCCTGGAGAATTCCATGGACTGTATAGTTCATGGGGTCAAAAAGAGTTGGACACAACTGAGTGACTTTCACTCACTCACTCAACATTCAAAGATTGGGAATATACTTTGAGCTCCAGAAATTCCCATTCGAGCCAGGGTGCTGCTCTACAATAGGACTTAAGGTAAGAAATTCTAAATTGGCTTACTAGATGTTATTCTGGCTCAGACGGTAAAGCGTCTGCCTACAATGCGGCAGACCCGGGTTCAATCCCTGGGTTGGGAAGATCTCATGGGAGAAGGAAATGTCAACCCACTCCAGTATTCTTGCCTGGAAAATCCCATGGACAGTGGAACCTGGTAGGCTATAGTCCATGGGGTCGCAAAGAGTCGGACACAACTGAGCAACTTCACTTTCACTTCACTTTCTTCTCAGCTTGCCAGAGACTGAAAAAGAACCATCATCTCCTCTCTAAAGCTGATGTACCTTGCCAATTACCACACAGGTTCCTAATCTGAAATAATCTGTGAGCTGTGGTCCTTTTTAGATATAAATTTTAAATTCATCCCTCACACTGCACTTCATGATAATACAGCATATGTATAATTCCTTAGCAGCTTTGCCAAATGTCTTTTCTCTGAGTGCAGTACATGTACACATATAGGATTCACAAGGTCCTATCAAGTCCCCCAGACCCTAGTTCCAATACTAAAAAAGCAGGTGCCATCATCTGTTCAGTAAAAGGGACTACGTTTCCTCCCTGGATTGGGAGGGTTTGGGTTTTCTGTTTCTCCTTGCCTTGCCTCTCTATTCCCTGTCTAAGGTACTTAAATGCTATCACCACCATGACCATCATATGTTCATGGACCATATCTGCACCCCGTGCTTGTAATGCTGACATTAAATGTCTGGGAAAGAAAAGGGTGTCAACAGAGCAGGGGAAAAAAAGGCTAGGAAAGAGGTTTTGAACTTATGCCATTTCACTCAGCATATCATTCTATGTTTCTCATATTCTGTCATTCTTCTGATAACTCCTTCTTATAACCATCTCACTGGAAGGCTGACAAATACAAAGATGAACATAAAATAAGGTCACTGAGTCAGTTCAAATGTCATCTTTCATATGAGATTTTATCATTTATTTCAACTATGCTGCCATTATACAAAATATTTCTGAATTCTTTTAGAAGAAGCTCCTTCACAAACAAGAATGCTATTTTCATTATTTTATGTCACACTGGTATATTGACAAGTTATCCAGATTGACTACTACATTTATGTAGTAAATTAAGCTCTTAGTTAATAACAGTAATGACAGCAATGACAATTATTAATTATATTAGCTACCATTTATCAATCACTTATTATGTATTGGGTTGTACAAGGCACTTTGCATACATTATCTCACTTTATTAACTTGATCATAATTTCTAATTTATTCATATTTCAAAAATAAAAATTACCTAAAGGGATGGAGATTTGGTTCCATGTTTAGACGTTTAGACAAACGTATCACCAAATTTCAAGGTGGCTGTAAAGAGGTTCTGAAAGCATTCTGAACAAAATATACAGCTTTCTCAAGTGAAGTCTGTCACCTGTCACCTTATTTTACGTTCATCTATGTATTCGTCAATTTCCAATGAGATGGTTTTAAGAAGTAGATTATGAGGAATGTGGAATGATATGTTGAATACTCACCTGGGTATATAAGTTCTGATACACTACTTTACAAATGCGTGTGTGTATACACGATATATAGTAATAACACACACAAAGTATGTACACTTTCTATACTGTCTTGGAAGCAAGCTCTCTTAAAGTATAATGACAGGCTGTACACTATCAGTACTTTGAAAGCAATAAATAGAAACAGCAACCCATGCAGAATTTAGCTTTCAGGAACCCTTCAACATTTAAAGATATTTAAACATGCCCATGTTCTCAATTTTAATAAGAAAGGAACTTACTCTTTTAGTCCTGTCTCTGTACTATTCCCAGATATATCTGAACCAAGAGAAATGCCAGCAGGAGACTGTCGTCCAGTGAAGCCAGATGAAGAAAAAGACAGTCCATATGGTTCAAAATTGAGAACTAGAATTTTAAAACAAAAACAGAGGTTCATATTTAAAACAAAGTGAAAATTATGGGGAAAAAAGCAAAAATTATCAAAGGCACCATTTAATACTGAAATAAAATAACTGAATACTAGGATTCAGTGACAATTTTTAAACTGAAAGGGTCTGGGAAATAATCTAATCAAATATTTATAGTAATAATAATAACAAAGCAGCTATTATTTACTGAATCTCTACTACAGTTTTCAGACAATTAATTTATCAAAGATAAACAGTCTTTCATTTTTTTACCTCCTTTCAAAGTTAAAAACAATCAACCAGGAAAGACAACTGATAAGTCAGGTCTACTGAAAAGTTGCTCTTCTCATGCAAAAATGTTTAATGAACTATGAATGAAGATCTCACTGTGTTTTTGTTTCACAAAATGCTCTTAGGCACATTCCTGTACCAACTGGAGTAATGCAACCCTCAATGTAAAATCTCCCTTACTGACAAAGAAAAGGTTTACCCAGGTTCAGATTTCTTTGAGTCTGTATACCCAAAGGATTCATCCAGAGCCACAAAATTCATATTGTGATTGTGGTAGAGCACATATCGATATCCACTCTCCTCTTCTTTGTAAGTTACAGAACCCTCCATTCTTAGCTAGGTAAATAGCCACCCAGAAAAGAGATAACATTTCCAGACTCTTCTACCATGTGACTGAATTCTGACCAAGGAAATTATATGCACATTTTATGCACAACTTCTGGAAGGAATCCTCCTGGAAGAAAAAAACCTTCCTCTCTTCCTTCCTCTTTTATGTTCATAAAGTCATCATCAATACTAGGCTGCCTACTTCCAGATTTCTTTAATGGGAAAAAGCAATACCCTGTGCCTTACATAAGGCCCCGTTTTCTAATATGCTATTTAACTAAATTTAATCCTAAATAGCACATTATCTCTTTGGATTGCCTATTTACAATACAAAGTGAAGTTGCTCAGTTATGTCTGACTCTGCGATCCATGGTCTGTAGACTGCCAAGCTCCTCCATCCAAAGGATTTTCCAGGCAAGAATACCAGAGTGGTTTGCCATTAAAGACCTTCTTAAATAATAAAAAGTATCTCAGAAAATAAAATGTAAACTTCTGCAATTATTATCCTCTTTTACAAATGAGGAAACTGGTCAAGAGCCTACAATGAAGACACCCAAGAGTACCAAGACAAGAAATCAAACAGGCAAACTCAACATCAGATACTCTGGTTCCAGAACTGCACCCTCAATCATATTACACACTGTCTCCTTCAAAGGAACACCACCTAATCTAAAGTGTTTGTTAGCTAAATGAAAGATATAGAAGAGAACTACTTCTCAGTAGAAAAAAATAATGGGCTCATTAATAATAATCAAGAGAACCAGTTCTTGATGTAGGTTGGGTGTTAACTAGATTGTGAAATGGAACTTTCTTTTGTCTGTAAAGTGAAGATCAGCAGTTTCCCAGATAACCAAGAATAAGCTGACTTCACAGAATCTACAAATCTTTTTATACCCACAATGAGGCTTTCAGAGACACAGATACAAAAGGTACAGCAGTAAGACTCAAAAATCTGTATCATTTTTTCAGAACTCTCTTTGTGACTCTGATTCTTAATCATGTTTGGAAACCACTTGTCTAAGTCTTTCTAAGGTCCTTTTCAGCTAGAATATCCTCTCATTTTAAGCTTTCAAATCATCTGGTTTAACCTTCTATCCCATATTGGCCTCTTTTAAATAGCATCTGTGACAGTCAGCCATCCAGCCTCTGCACTGACACTTCAAGTAATAGTAGATAGAGCTCAAGAAATGTTTCAAGAGTTTAAGACAAAGAGCATATTAAGATAAGAAGTTTAAGCAAAGACCAGAAAGAATTCAAAATTAGAGGTAAAAAGTTGAAAATAGAGGGGAAGAAAAGACTAGACCTGAAAGAGGACAGTATCTGGAGAATAGTCAGATAAAATTCTGACTGTGATACAGAAGAATTCAAGATTGTCATCTAAGAAAAGCTGAGAAAGGCTTAACATTGAGAATAACATTCAAACCACATTATTTTCATTAAGTGAAATTTTCTCAAGATTCTTACAGAGATAAATGACTAGAGAGACCAAAATTGGAGAGAGTTAACTAGATAAATACGTGCAAACTGAGGAGCAGGAAGAGAATAATGCTATACAGAGTCAGGAGAAGACAGAAGATGGCTGAACTGAAACTTAACAGATATGTAGAAGTTAACCAGATGAAGGGCAACTCATGCAGAAGAGAAAGCATGAGCCAGAAGCAGAGAGAGTCCCTGGGAGTTGGGAGCTACCAAGAGAAATCCAGGTGAGAAATAAAAATATTATCTACCCTGGGCATAAGTAATTCAATATTTAACTTGTTTGTATCCTTCACAACTTCAGAGGCCTTGACTATATGCACATTCCTTCTTTATCTAATCTTGTACTGCAGTTCTTTTATACCTTGATCATTTGGCTATACTTCTCTGACTATCTCCAGCTGTTATTAATACCAACAGTCTCAACTCAATGTGGTTTTCAAAAATCCTTAATTTTGTAGACAGGAGTTGCTGCTGCTGCTGTTCAGTTATTAAGTGGTGTCCAACTCTGTGACCCCACGGACTGCATGCAGCATGACAGGCTTCCTTGTTCTCCACTGTCTCCTGGAGTTTGCTCAAACTCATTGAGTCGGTGGTGCTCTCTAACCAGCCCATCTTCTCCTGCCCCCTTCTTTTATCTTCAATCTTTTCCAGCATCAAAGTCTTTTCCAATGACTCAGCTTTTCACATCAGATGGTCAAAGAACGGGAGCTTCAGCATCAGTCCTTCCAATGAATATTCAGGGTAGAATTCCTTTAGGATTGACTGGTTTGATCTCCTTGCTATCCAGGGGACTCTCAAGAGTCTTCTCCAGCACAATTCAAAACCGTCAATTCTTCAGTGTTCAGCTTTCTTTAAGGTCCAACTCTCACATCTGTACAGGACTACTGGAAAAACCATAGCTTTGACTACATGGACCTTTGTTGACAAAGTTATATCTCTGCTTTTTAATATGTCGTCTAGGTTTATCATAGCTTTCCTTCCAAGGAGCAAGTGTCTTTTAATTTCATGGTTGCTGTCACTGTCCACAGTGATTTTGGAGTTCCAGAAAATAAAATCATTGATTCCACTTTTTTTCCCATCTATTTGCTATGAACTGATAGGACTGGATGCCATTATCTTTTTTTTTTTTTAAACAGAATAATCCACACTGATTCTTCAATGTTTCTCTTGGGTACAAATTGGTAGTAAGTTTGTTCCTCACTATCCCACCTATTTTTGCCAATTCTTAGTATCTTACAATATTTTCCTGAAATTTGTTGTTAACATGCTTGGCATTTTTCTACCCAAGAGAGTGAAGTACTGTATCCCTCATAAAAGTGACATTTAACTATAAATTATTTACAAAAATTTCAAACAAGATCAGCATCAGAACCAATTGATACTTGAAAGATTCCAGAATTAACCACTTTTTAGGCTGAAAATACCTATTTTTCACCAACTGTTTACTTCCTGTCATTGCCATCAAATCATAAGATACATGATTTTATAACTTACCCTCAAGTACTTACTAAAGCACTTACTATGTCCTGTCTTGTAACTGATTCCCTTTCCATGATGGAACAGACAGTCTAGGCTCATGAAATTTCAATTCTACCTTAGAGAACTTTTAAGAAAAAGATTTGGAAGGAGAGGGGAAGAGCCTAATTTGACAGTTTAACTCCATTTATAACGATGAATCTATGATTTAAAATGTACTTGGCAAATTAATACACTAGCTTGAGGAGTTTCAGGGCTATTATATTTGTCTCAGCCACTTAACTTAAGAAGGAAGTCAGGGAGTGCCAGAAATTAGGCCCCTTTTCCTACCTCACCTTCCCTATTCTAGCCTTGAATTGCAGTAATTATAGCAACTGATGGGGAATTCCTGGTGGTCCATGGCTAGGGCTGCATGCTTCTGCTGCAGGGAGCACAAATTCAATCCCTGATGGGGAACTAAGATCCCATACGCCATAAAGCACAGCCAAAAAAAAAAAAAGAGCAACTTATAACCCCCAAACATTAGAAAATAAGGAAATACGGCAACTGGACCATGTCTCCCACTCTGGAACTCTGCATTTTTCACTCTGTGCCTTGGATGTCATAAGACACACACTAGAGTCAGAGGTTGGGTAATTATAATTTAAATTTTTTATTTCCCCCTCTATATATTCTATCAATATATGAGGGTTAAATAAGAAGGAAACTGATTACCCTTTGACAGAAAATTGAACTTTCTACACCATAGGTATCACTGTACAAAATAATGTATTAAACTATAAAGAGAGCTGAGCACCAAAGAATTGATGCTTTTGAACTGTGGTATTGGAGAAGACTCTTGAGAGACCCCTGGACTGCAAGGAGATCCAACCAGTCCATCCTAAAGGAGATCAGTCCTGCCTGGGTGTTCATTGGAAGGACTGATGTTGAAGCTGAAACTCCAATACTTTGGCCACCTGATGCGAAGAGCTGACTCACTGGAAAAGACCCTGATGCTGGGAAAGATTGAGGGCAGGAGGAGAAGGGGATGACAGAGGAAAAGATGGTTAGATGGCACCACTGACTCAATGGACATGGATTTGGGTGGACTCTGGGCATTGGTGATGGACAGGGATCCCTGGTTTGGCGTGCTGTGGTTCATGGGGTTACAAAGAGTCAGACACGACTGAGCGACTGAACTTAACTGAAACCTTAAAAGAGAAAATACTTCTACTTCTGCAAAAAAATACCATCAAGCCAATTATATAAATGTTCATACTTTTTGGTTTCATCATAGGATCATCCATTTACGTGAACTTATATGCCTAGCACAGAGCCTGAATTAACAAGTACTCAACAAAATCATTAAAGAATGAATAGAAGGCAATGGCACCCCACTCCAGTACTCTTGCCTGGAAAATCCCATGGATGGAGGAGCCTGGTAGGCTGCAGTCCATGGGGTTGCTAAGAGTCGGACACAGCTGAGCGACTTCACTTTCACTTTTCACTTTCATGCATTGGAGAAAGAAAGGGCAACCCACTCCAGTGTTCTTGCCTGGAAAAACCAAGGGACAGGGGAGGCTGGTGGGCTGCCATCTATGGGGTTGCAGAGAGTCAGACACAACTGAAGTAACTTAGCAGCAGCAGCAGAACAAAAAAAGGACCTTTTAGCATTAAATTTTTTAGTATTAACATTCTGAATTCCTATATATATGTCAATGGTCTCCCTTTATTCATATCGCATCCACCATCAAATATTTCTATAATCTCCTCTTGACTAAAATCATGAGAGAAGTCTTTCCCTGACACCCTACATTTTTAAAATATAAAATTATTTCCTTTCTTAGTCATTACTAAACTCACTGATTGGACATACAAGATTGTTCAGAATGAAAATGAAACTCACTAGTCCATAGTAACCAGTAATCATTTTTTTTCTGAAGCTTTTCTGCAGGTATGCTCATAGGAACATCTGTCAGCCCTTTAGTACAGTGACCAACATAATTCTACCTTCAAGTTCTTTTAAAATTATAGGATGATCTGAGGCACTTATGTACATGAAACCTATGACTTTTGGAACCCTTCTTTTTTTTTTTTTATGTTTACCCCAAATAAGGCCAGGGTGAACAAGTCACAAGCAGATTTAAAGAGGGATAATAAATCTTCTCAGTTATATACTTACATGACTATAGTATCAATTGCATGAAAAAGTGATGTCCCTACAGTGTAACTTATTATAAACTCATGAAAAATTACCTTTTTCCTGAGAAAGCTTTTCCTCCTGACGTTGGTGGTGAGGTTTGTAAGGCGCTGCCCCTTGTGTTAGTTCTTCAGCCACAAAACCATCCAGAAAAGATAAGGAAGCATCTACCTAAGAAAAGCAAAAATTAGGAATTAAAACACTTAGCCTACACAGTAGACTCCACAATCATGTAAGTACTTTTAGCCCTCATTTCCTAAAAATAATTTTTAAATGAAAAACAGAATTTCAATTCTAAATTGCTACTCAACTCTCTAGCTTTTTAAAACATCAATAATCAAATCCCTCAGCTCTAAGAATCTAACAATTTAAGTCATTTGCACTTATTATTAATTCACTGCACTACAGAATACATTTTTGAGCATCCAATATATTAAAGAATCATGTTGGATGCTAATCATTCAGTAAAGGAAAGACACAAGACCTGCCCTCATGAGACTTGTAATTTACTAGAGGAGAAGACATATACTCTATGAGCTATACTATCTTTTTTAGTTTCCTCCTGCTGGGGGCTAAAAACAAGGTAGTGCAAAGATTAGTTCCTTCTGGAGGCTCCAGGAGAGAACAGGTTCTTTGTCTCTTTCTAGAGGCATTCCTCGGCTTGTGGCTATATCACTCCAATCTCTGCTTCTATTGTTACTTTGCCTTCTCCTCTCTGACCGCTTGCCTCACTTTTATAAAGACATTTCATGATTATATCATGCCTATTCAGATAATCCACGTTAATCTCCCCATTACAAAATTCTTAATCAAACCTACAAAGTCCCTTTTAGCACATAAAGTAACATATCCACAGGCTCTGGGCTTCTCAGGTGGCACTAGTGGTAAAGAACCCACCTGAAAATGGAGTTGTAAGAGACACGGGTTTGATCCCTGGGTCAGGAAGATGCCCTGGAGGAGGGCATGACAACCCACTCCAGAATTCTTGCCTGGAGAATTCCATGGACAGAAGAGCCTGGTGGGCTACCGTCCATGGAGTTGCAGAGTCAGACACAACTAAAGCGACTTAGCACACACACACACATGCACAGGCTCCAGGGATTAAGATGTGAATATCTTGGGGAGGGCTGTTATCCAGCCTCTCACACTGATTTCATTATCCTATTCCTTTCAGCAGCAACAGTTCAATAGCAACAGTTAGAACTGGACATGGAACAACAGACTGGTTCCAAATAGGAAAAGGAGTACATCAAGGCNGCACAGAATTGATGCTTTTGAACTGTGGTGTTGGAGAAGACTCGTAAAAGTCCCTTGGATTGCAAGGAGATCCAACCAGTCCATCCTAAAGGAGATCAGTCCTGGGTGTTCTTTGGAAGGACTGATGTTGAAGCTGAAACTCCAATACTTTGGCCACTTGATGCGAAGATCTGACTCACTGGAAAAGACCCTGATGCTGGGAAAGATTGAGGGCACGAGGAGAAGGGACGACAGAGGACGAGATGGTTGGATGGCATCACCGACTCAATGGATATGGGTTTGGGTAGACTCCAGGAGTTGGTGTTGGACAGGGAGGCCTGGCGTGCTGCGGTTCATGGGGTCGCAAAGTCGGACATGATTGAGCGACTAAACTGAACTGAACTGATTCCTTTCTACCTAGAAATGTTTCTTCACAAATCTGTGGAAAATTAACTTAATTTCAACAAAGTACAAGAATAGACAGGTTAAATGGAAAGAAACAGAGAAATGAAAAAAGAGTAAGAAGAAAAGGAGAAAAAGAGAAAATTAAGTGAGAAAGGAAAACAAGATACACAAGAGGATACAGCAATAACGACCTAAGGACCACAAATCTGCTTCTCCTGATTTAGCTAAGTATATACAATCCGCTCAGATAATTTATAAATCCAGGTAATTCTCAAAAATTTAATTGGCATCTCACACTGAATTTAGAAAAGTTTTGTTTTGATAAGATTCTTAAATAGATGAAGATATGTCATCATCATTCTCTTTCACTGATAAGAAAGAGAAGTAGTGTTACTAACTGGCTTAAGAGCATATGTATTCATACAGTCTCAGGAATGTTAAATCAAGGTCTCTGCCCATGAGGAGCTAATGAAAAAAATTAATGAACAAAGGTTCAAAATGAATACAAGCCATGAATGTGCTCAGTCACTTTGGTCATGCCCAACTCTTTGCAACCCTATCCACTATAGCCAGGTTCCTCTGTCCATGGGATTCTTCAGGTAAGAATACTGGAATGACATGTCCTCCTCCAAGGGATCTCCCTCATCAGAGATCAAACCTGCAACTCCATCTGAATCATAATTAGTGGGAATGCCCATCCTCTCCTCTAGAATATGACATCTAACATAAAAATCTGAAAAATCTGACTTTCTCCTCAAAGTTTTCAGATTTAATACCAATCTGAGGGAGAACTTGAAGTGAAATGTAACTAAGTGCTTGGCCTAAAAGGGGCAGGTGCTGAAAGCAGAAGAAGGAAAGATGAGTGATCAGTTTCCAAAGTAGTAAAGATTTAGATGGTAGATGCATAAAATAAAATGGAGAAAATTTTTTCTTACATTCTCAAAGAGAGTAATAATAAAATGATATATTAGAGAAGTTTGAAGTAGATAAAATTTTTAATTTCTCAAATTATTATATGTTAAAAGAGATTGTCACAAAATATAAACCCCTTCCACAGCAGTTCTCCAGAACAGATTAGTCTTCCTACTACTGAACTACTGAACTAGAGGAGAAGGGGCAACAGAGGATGAGATGGCTGGATGGCATCACTCACTCAACAGACATGAGTGTGAGCAAATTCAGGGAGATAATGAAGGACAAGGAAGCCTCGAGTGCTGCAGTTCATGGGGTCACAGAGTCAGACACAACTTAGCGACTAAACAACAACTGAATAGAAGCTCTCAAATGCTCTCTCACACTAACATAAGAAAAACACCAACCTTCATCTTAAGTGCTACAGAAATTACATTTTGGTACATTATAGATATATCTCAAATGCAAGAATTATTCTTTTTAAACACAATGCAACCCTTAAAAAGACAGGATGCAGATGTCTTACCACCATGTCTTCACAACTCTTATCAAGTGGAAGTAAGCTCTTCATCAATTTTACATTCTCATACAAGTGTTTTAATTCAAATGCATGCTGTCTCAAGCAAGTATCCAAAGATGTGGTAAATTCCTGGATTAATCTCTCAACTATATTAGAAGAGTGTGCTTGGGGTGTCAGCTTGGTCACAGCAGCTATTATCCAGGCTTTTGTTTCTGAAGAAACGGAGTCATTCATAAGTAACTTGTAGAGCTTGGTTATAACTTCCTCTGGTGTTTCCTTAGTTAAGAGATAGGAATACTCCCCTAACACCTGTAAGTATAACAAAGAAATGAATATATGCAAACATCAAGTTAGATAGCAATTATACTCAGAAATCTAAACAAAGTGTCTGCAGAGTAAATTTAATCTATACTAAGCATATTCTCACAGTACAAAAATCATTAAAAATAAAATTGCATATTTTAGGTCAAAATTACACCATGAATTGGGGAGGAGGAAATGGCAACCCACTCCAGTACTCTTGCCTGGAATACTCCATGGACAGAGGAGCCTGGGGAGCTACAGTCCATAGGGTCACAAAAAGAGTCAGATACGACTAAGCAACTGAACAATACCACCATGAACTGGAAGTGAATACAAAAAGGACTTTCACATTTTTATTATTAACAATATATAAAGCATCATATCTTTACAAATTAGCTTTCTTCTGAACTTCCAGGTTTGGATGTTGGTTTTTACAAGCACTTTCACATTCTGTTACTATTATCCAATAAGCATTTAAACAAGTGGTTACCACACACTAGCATGCATAAGAGCCACCTGAAATGTTTCACAAAAATACAGATTTCTGACTCTACTCCCAGATAATCTGATTTAGTATGTCTGTGGTGGGGATCTACAATACACATTCTGAACAATACCATCTAATTCTGATACAGATGATCCACACAAGATACTCTGAGGAACAATGATCTGTGTTACACAGTCTCTTTTCTACATCTAACTTATTCAGGTCTCAACACCATCACCAAAAGAATTTAATCAACATCTATGGAACACACCACCCAACAATAAGCAGGATACTTTTCGAGCACCCATAGAACATTTAACAAGACAGACTATATCTTAGGCCATAAAATAAACCTCAAGAGACTTAAAAGAAGTGAAATCATAAGAGTATTTTCTCTGACAACAAACTAAAATCAATAACAGGAAGGACAACAAGAAATTTTCAAGACACTTAAAGACAAAACAACACCCTATCTTTCCATTAAATAAAAGAGGAAAGAACACTCCCAAACAGTCTATGAAGCCAGTATGACCTTAATATAAAACCAAATAGAGTAGGAAAAAAAAAAACAAAAAAAAGGAAAAAAAAAACCCTCATAAACAGAGATGCAAAAATTCTTAACATAGTCTCAAGAAATCTACAAAAAAAAATTCTAGATTAATAAGTGAATTTAGCAAGACTGTAGAGTATAACATCAAAATACAGAAATAAACCACTAATCTATGAAAAAGAAGGCAAGAGTATAGGATAGAGAAAGGAACAGTCTCTTCAATAAGTGGTGCTGGGAAAATTATAGACTGCTACCTGTAAAACAATAAGATTATAACATTTCCTCACATCATATACAAAAATAAACTCAAAATGGATTAATGATCTAATTGTAAGACTTGAATCATACAACTCCTAGAAAAGAACATTCTTTAACATAAATTCCAACAATATTTTCTTGGCTCTGTCTACTAAGGCAAAAATAAACAAATGGGACCTAATTAAACTTAAAAGCTTTCGCACACTAAAGGAAACCATCAACAAAATGAAAAGACAACCTACAGAATGGGAGAAAATATCTGCAAACAATGCAACCAACAAGGACTTAATTTCCAAAATATACAAACAATCCATACAACTCAGTATCAACAAGACAACTCGGTGAAAAAATGAGCAGAAGACCTGAACAGACATTTTTCCAAAGAAGACATAAAGCTGGCTAACAGGCACAAGAAAAGATGTTCAACATCACTAATTATTAGAGAAAAGCAAATCAAAAACCTCAGTGAGATATTACCTCACACCTGTGAGAATGACTATTCTCAAAAAGTCTACAAAAAACAAATGCTGGAGAGAATGTGGAGACAAGGGAACCCTTCTCCATGATTGGTGGGAATTTAAATTAGTGAAGCCACTATAGAAAACAGTATGGATGTTTCTTTAAAAAAATACAAAAGAGCTGTCAATATAATCTAGCAACTTAACTCCTGGGCATATATATCCAGAGGAAACCCTAATTTGAAAAGATACACGCATCCCAATGTTCAGTGCAGCACTATTTACAATAGCCAAGATATGGAAGCCACCTAAATGTCCATCAACATACTGAAAGGATAAAGAAGATACGGGGGGGGAGGGTGTGTGGGTGTGTGTGGGTGTGGACAATGGAATACTACTCAGCCATAAAAAAGAATAAAATAATGCTATTTGAAGCAACATGGATGGAACTAGAAATTATCATACTAGGTGAAGCAAGTGAGAAAGAAAAAGACAAACACCATATGATATCACTTATACGTGGAATCTAAAGTGTGACAAAAACCAATTTATCTAAGAAACAGAGTCACAGAGAAAACAAACTTATGGTTACCAAAGAGGGAAGGGGATAGGGGAGATATAAATTAGGAATCTGGGATTAGCATATACAAACTACTATATATAAAATAGATAAATAACAATGTCCTACTATATAGCACTGGGAACTATATTCAAAATCTTATAATAAATCATAATGGAAAAGAATATGTATGTGTATGTATAACTGAATCACTTTGCTGTATGCTAGAAACTAACACACACTGTAAATCAACTAGATTCAATAAATAAAATAAAAATAATAATAAAAAAACAAACCAGTGGTTACCAGTGGAAAGAGGGAAGGGGGGAAGAGCAAGTTAGGCATAAGGGATTCAGAGATACAAACTGCTATGTATAAAATAGATAAGCAACAAGGATATACTGAATAGTACAGGAAATCAGACCCATAATCTTATAATAACCTTAACGGAATATAATTTGCAAAAAAAAGAATCAACATACTGTATACTTGAAACTAATATTAATACTGTAAATCAACTATACTTCAATTAAAAAAAAAAGAATTTGAAGTTTCTCCTAAATTTGTATCACTTTCGCATCACCAGAACTCAAACCCTAACCCTAACCTGAACTAAATCTTAAATCAGGGACCATCTGTATCTAAGTATAAATCTAACAAAATAGGTACAGGATTTGTATGCTGTAGAAAAAGAAACACTCTAAATATATGAACATATACAAATGGCTACCAAATACAGCAATCAATTTAGGAAAAGATTATCAATGCTAAAACCACTGATGAAAGACAGCTGAAGAACAGATGTTCACACAGTCTCACAGAATCACCTCATAGATTAGTTCTAAATTAGTAATAAGAAATGGCACCTTTACAATGGAGAGAATATGAAGATCACCATCTTAACCAAGAAATTAACAATCACCAATAACTGGAGGAATTGATATTATATACATCCTGATACGATGTAGTGGGAAGTACATATTGACAATGTTGTATTTTTACTAAAATGTTTACCTGAACCAGACATAGTCCAATTCAGAATGCTGGACTTTCTACAAGTCAACAGTATTCATCTAAAAAAAAAAACAATATCATGAAAACAAACAAACAAAAAAACTGAGGATCACTGTAAAATAAAGAGGCTAAAAGAAAAACTAAACGCAATTTGTGAACCTTGACTGGATATGGGGTAAGGAGGAATAGAAAAATAGTCATAAGAGACATTATTTTGGACAACTGGATTAATATGAATATGTACTCTTGCCTGGAAAATCCCATGGACAGAGGAGCCTAGTAGGCTGCAGTCTATGGGGTCGCTAAGAGTCAGACACGACTGAGCAACTCCACTTTCACTTTTCTGCATTGGAGAAGGAAATGGCAACCCACTCCAGTGTTCTTGCCTGGAGAATCCCAGGGACAGGGGAGCCTGGTGGGAGGCCGTCTATGGGGTCGCAGAGTCGGACACGACTGAAGCAACTTAGCAGCAGGAGCAGCAGAATGTGACTCTTGGGAGATTTATATTGAATTCTTTTATAGGGGAAGCATCATGATGTCTGCAACTCAATTTAAACTGGCTCAATGAAACAAACTGTATATACAAAGATCCAGCTATATATAGAGATGCAGATAAAAGAAAGCAAGGTGGTTAAAAACATTCACTGGGAATCTAGATGAACAGTACAGGGGTATTTATTATGACACTTTTTCACCTTTCTAATAGATGAGAAAAGAATTCTTAAATAAAAGTCTGGGTAAAATTTAACATACTAACATTTGACAAAACCATAAAATATTAAAGTGTGAACATCCTATGACTCAGAGATGCACCTCTCCAAATCTCCCCCTAGAGAAATGCTCATTCACATGCACAGGAAAGAATATACGAAGGTGACAGGATGTATACGATTATGTAAATTTATAGTCTACAAAACTGTAACCTCACTTTGCAAAGAGATGACCTCCCTTGCAGGCTTTGATGAAGCAAGCCACCATGTTGGGAGGCCCACACGGCAAGAAATTGAGGACAACTCTTGGAGCCAAGGTCAGCCAACAGTCAACAATCTGAACATCAAACCTTCAGCCTTAGAGCTACAAGAAACTGATTTCTGCCAACAACCACACGTAAGCCTGGAAGCAGATCCTTTACTAATCAAGCTGCAGATGAAACAGCAGCCCCAAGGGACACCTAGATTGCAACCTTAAAAAGCCTTAAGCAGAAAACCCAGCTAAGCCATACCTGAACTCCTAACCCACAGAAACTGTGAGATAACAAATGTATGTTGTTTTAAGTTTGTGGTAACATGACTATGCAACAATAGAAAGGTAGCATACCACAGCTTCATGAGTATTCACATATTCATATATAGATTCACAACAAATGCATTGTACAGAGACAGGCATCTAAGTAAATACCCATATTTAAAAGACTATTCAAGTGAGATGGCAGAGAGAATGAATACACAAGTAAATAGGTAAGTGATAGAACGTACCCACTGGGAAAGAAAATCGGCAGCTGAAGGAGTTAACAGATCTGAAATAAATGATTTCTGAAGAAATACATTACTAGTATTTGTCTTTATAAAAAATATTCTAAACATCTGTGAGTCAATGTACTTTGCTTACCCAACTCATAACTTGAAGGAATCTCTGTGGATAGAACACATTTTCCATATCTAGTAAAGTAAGATAAGACTGAACTGCGTAAAGTCTTAATTGTTGATTTTCTGTTTCATCATCAAAACCTACAAAGAAATTGATATACCATTTTAATTTCCATTACATTCTCCAAGGACTCTGTAATAAAAACATTTAATTTTAAAATCTTTGCAGAATGCAATAGTTTACTAACCTTCTGCTAGCAGTCTCAAAAAGTTATTGGGAATATCAGGATGCATCACATCTCCTCCCACTGAAAATACAGCATTCATTGTCTGAATAAACCACGCATTATCAGGAGCATATGTGTCCACAGTGTTAAGAACAAGTACACTTCCAAATGCCACTTATTAAAATTACCCTTTCTGAATCAATCTTTACAAAAATAACCCTCAGTTCATCCCAGTTTGGCATTTATAATTTTAACTTCTGCCAATAAATTTTTCTATACTCTAGCTTTGTGTTCAGTAAAGCTTATTTAGTAAACTTAGTAAACCAGTTCATGTTGCTTTATCTAGCACCGTATCTTGGACATAATAGGCACTCAATTAAGTGCGAAATAACTGAAAGAAATATTCCAGCTGACTATGGACAAATACATAATGGAAAACGATACACACTTCAGAGAGGTTAAGTGTTGTGATATGTCTTTCTGAACAATTGTTTACCTTCTTTTCTAATCTGTTCCTCTTCAATTCTAAAATTCTACCATTCTGCTAGCCAGGGCTATAGCACTGGCCAGGACAAAACTATATTTAAGCATTCCAAGATAATTTACAGACATTACTCATTCATTCATTCAATCTTAGATTTAAACAACAAACATCTTAAAAAGAATGTTGAGTAACCTTGGGGCGTGTAAAGTTCGTCTGACTTTTTAAAAACAAATGTGAAGAAAAGTAACATGTGGAGTTTGTGACCATTCCCAGTATAAGCCATTATGCTTATTTCCAAATAAGCAAATTTTAGCATACTGATATCCTTACCAGTCTCCCCCAAACAAGAACTTCTACTCAGGAACTGAGTAGGAAGTAAAGTCAAAGACAAGGAAGGATAAAAGAAGAATCAAAGAGATTCCTGTATATTCCTGTTGATAATACGGCCCAGTAGAATAAAACGAACCAGGAAAAAAGTTATCCCCCAGGAAGTCTACACAGCTTTTTGTTTTTAACAATAAGAAAGGCTTGAACATCAGGAATGGAAGTTATTTCTGGGCCTCTGAACTTAACCCCTACAAGTGATTATGTCTATACCAATCATTTTAAAGTCACTGTGTAACACACTGCTATATTTAAAATAGATAACAAACAAAAAACTATTTTATAGCACATGGAACTCTGCTCAATGTTATGTGCCAGCCTGGATGGGACGGGGGTTTGAGGGAGAATGGATACATGTATACATATGGCTGAGTCCCTTCACTGTTCACCTGAAACTATCACAACATTGTTAATAGGCTCTACCTCAATACAAAATGCTTTTGGTGATAAAAAAATTCAGTTAAAAAAAAAAGGAAAAACATTTATTTTTTGAAAAATAAATAGATAAAGTAACTGTGTAACTTTTTTAACTAAAAAGTGTTTTATGACTCAGGGCCCAAAAGATATTTCTCAGCCAGCTCAGCTATTTTTCCAACCAGATTGACGATAATATATTCTTCTTTGCTCTGATGTAAATATTCAAGCATTTTCTGGACAATCACTGTTATATTCTGTGCATTAGTAATTCTGTAAAGAAGTTCCAGAGTCTATTCAAGAAAGAAAAACAAAAGCAGTATTATAAAACTATGCATAATAATGCCAATAAATATTGTAACATAAAGGTTTATACCCTGCTTCGATTCTTGGGTTGGGAAGATCCCCTGGAGAAGGGATAGGCTACCCACTCCAGTATTCTTGGGCTTCCCTGGTGGTTCAGCTGGTAAAGACTCCATCTGCAATGTCAAAGACCTGGGTGTGAAATATCCCCTGGAAAAGAGAAAGGCTACCCACTCCAGTATTCTGGCCTAGAGAATTCCACTGACAGTACAGTCCATAGGGTCGCAAAGAGTTGGACACGACTGAGCACCTTTCACTTTCAAAAGTTTATAACAGTTGATTCTTACACTTTTATGTAGCTTTACTGGGCAGTTAACAGGTACTCAAGAAATACACATTTTAACCAGAATAGAACTTAAGAAAGGTAAAACCATTGTTGAAAAAAAGGAATCATAAACAATTCAAAAGTCTAAAACCCCTCGACTGATACAGGTAATTATGATCTGACAGCTCTACATTGACAGATGCAAACACCAAAAAGTTAGAAGGTTTATAAACTATTTTCTAAAAATGTAACAGCTTCTTCATTTCAGTTCAGTTCAGTCGCTCAGTCATGTCCAACTCTTTGCAACCGCATGGACTGCAGCATGGCAGGCCTCCCTGTCCTACACCAGCTCCTGAAGTTTACCCAAACTCGTGTCCATTGAGTCGGTGATGTCATCCAGCCATTTCATCCTCTGTCGTCCCCTTCTCCTGCCTTCAAACTTTTCCAGCATTAGGGTCTTTCCAAATAAGTCAGCTCTTCGCATGAGGGCAAACCACTTCAGTATTCTTGCCCTGAGAACCCCATGAACAGTATGAAAAGGCAAGATGACAGGATACTGAAAGAGGTACTCCCCAGGTCAGTAGGTGCCCAATATGCTACTGGAAGTCAGTGGAGAATTAACTCCAGAAAGAATGAAGGGATGGAGCCAAAGCAAAAACAATACCCAGCTGTGGATGTGACTGGTGACAGAAGCAAGGTCCGATGCCGTAAAGAGCAATATTGCATAGGAACCTGGAATGTCAGGTCCATGAATCAAGGCAAATTGGAAGTGGTCAAACAAGAGATGGCAAGAGTGAATGTCAACATTCTAGGAATCAGCAAACTAAAATGGACTGGAATGGGTGAATTTAACTCAGATGACCATTATATCTACTACTGCGGGCAGGAATCCCTCAGAAGAAATGGAATAGCCATCATGGTCAACAAAAGAGTCCGAAATGCAGTACTTGGATGCAATCTCAAAAATGACAGAATGATCTCTGTTTGTTTCCAAGGCAAACCATTCAATATCACGGTAATCCAAGTCTATGCCCCAACCAGTAACGCTGAAGAAGCTGAAACTGAACAATTCTACGAAGACCAACAAGACCTTTTAGAACTAACACCCAAAAAAAGATTTCCTTTTCATTATAGGGGACTGGAATGCAAAAGTAGGAAATCAAGAAATACCTGGAGTAACAGGCAAATTTGGCCTTGGAATACAGAATGAAGCAGGGCAAAGACTAATCGAGTTTTGCCAAGAAAATGCACTGGTCATAGCAAACACCCTCTTCCAACAACACAAGAGAAGACTCTACACATGGACATCACCAGATGGTCAACACNTATAGGGGACTGGAATGCAAAAGTAGGAAGTCAAGAAACACCTGGAGTAACAGGCAAATCTGGCCTTAGAATACAGGTCTATGGGTAAGACAGGTTAAATTAGAAGGAAAAGTTACACATAGAGAGTAAGTAATCCACGTGGAATGTGCCAAGTTACTTTCCCTCATGAAAAATAAAAAAAACAAAAAAGGTTTTTCACTACTTTTTTCTGTAGATTAATATGTAACATTGAACTACATAAGATCCTATTTAAGGCTGAATTATAGATTCAATGATCTTTCCCAGGCCCTGATGAATATAATTCTCTTCCCCCAAACAAGCTATTTTATTGTTAACAGTAGGATAGTATTAACCCAACTAGACACATGAATGTCAGTGATGTGCTCTTATGGGACAGGTCAAATATAGGAAGAAAAGTAGACTTTGAAATCGCCCTCCATAATCAGTATAAAATGGAATAGCGTTTTCAAACTTGAGTAATGTTTAATCTTTTTAAAATTTTAGTAAATTCTTTATTGCGATAAAACATTGCATAAAATTTAACATTTTAACCATTTTGAAGTGTAAAATTCAAAGGCATCAATTATATCCACAATTTTGTACAACCACCATCACTATCTGTTTATAAAATCCCAAATGGAAACTCAGAAATCATTGGGTAATAACTCCCCCTATTCCTCCCTCCAACCAGTTCCCTGTGATCTGTAACTTCTATGAATATGCCTGTTCTAGACATTTTATAGAAGTAGAATATACAGAATTAGTCCTTTGTGACTGTCTTGTTTCATAGATTTCATTAGATAATATTTTCAAGGTTTATTCATGTTGCAGCCGTGTCAGAAAGTCATTCCTTTTATGACTAAACAATATTCCATTCTATGTATGAACTACATTTTGCTCCACTTGTCAGTGAACATTTGGGTTATTTTTACATTTGAGCTATTGCAAATAATGCTGCTATAAACATTGGTGTAAAATATATATTTCATTCCGTGTTTTTAATTCTTTAAAATACATACCTAGGACTGAAGCTTCTGGGTCATGTAGTANTAGAATATACAGAATTAGTCCTTTGTGACTGTCTTGTTTCATAGATTTCATTAGATAATATTTTCAAGGTTTATTCATGTTGCAGCCGTGTCAGAAAGTCATTCCTTTTATGACTAAACAATATTCCATTCTATGTATGAACTACATTTTGCTCCACTTGTCAGTGAACATTTGGGTTATTTTTACGTTTGAGCTATTGCAAATAATGCTGCTATAAACATTGGTGTAAAATATATATTTCATTCCGTGTTTTTAATTCTTTAAAATACATACCTAGGACTGAAGCTTCTGGGTCATGTAGTAATTCTCTATTTAACCCTTTGATGAACTGTTAACTTGTTTTCCACAGCAGCTGCCCTGTTTTACATTTTCTCCATCATTTATAGGGTTCCAATTTCTTCAAACTTTGCCAGTGCTTGTTGCTTTCCATTATTTACAATTATAACTATCATAGGATAGTTATATCATATATCATATATCCTATCATATATCATAGGATAGTTATAATTTTAAAAAATGGAAAGCGACAAGCATTGGCAAAGTTTGAAGAAATTGGAACCCTATACTAGGAGGTATGATGGAGAAGGCAATGGCAGCCCACTCCAGTACTCTTGCCTGGAAAATCCCATGGATGGAAGAGCCTGGTAGGCTGAGGTCCATGGGGTCGCTAAGAATCGGATACAACTGAGCGACTTCACTTTCCCTTTTCACTTTCCTGCATTGGAGAAGGAAATGGCAACCCACTTCAGTGTTCTTGCCTGGAGAATCCCAGGGAGGGGGGAGCCTGATGGGCTGCCATCTATGGGGTCGCACAGAGTCGGACATGACTGAAGTGACTTAGCAGCAGCAGCAGCAGGAGGTATGAAGTGGCCTCTTACATCCTGTGTTTTTGATTTGCATTTACTTAGTGACTACAGATACTGAGTATTTTTTCATGTGCTTATAAGATATTTATATATCTTTAGGAAAATGTCTATTTCAATCTTTTGCCCTCTTTGGTAAATTTTCAATTTCAGTTATTATATTTTGAGCTCCAGAATTTTTGCTTGCTCTTCTCTAGAGTTTCTCTTTGTTGACATTTTCATTTTGTTCATAGATTGCTTTCCATTTTCTAAGTGTTTATGTGATCATGTTTTCTGGAGATCTTTGGAGTAAAGATAGTTCTTTTATTTTTTTAATATAAATTTATTTATTTTAATTGGAGGTTAATTACTTTACAATATTGGTTTTGCCACACATCAACATGAACTGTGGCAGATAGTTCTTTTAAAATCTTTGTCTAGTAAGTCCAATGATTGAAATTCCTCAGGGATGGTTCACTTCAGTTCAGTTCAGTCGCTCAGTCATGTCCGATTCTTTGTGACTCCATGGACTGCAGCATGCCAGACTTTCCTGTCCATCACCAACTCCTGGAGCTTGCTCGAACTCTTGTCCATCAAGTTGGTAACCATCTCATCCTCTATCATCCCCTTCTCCTCCTGCCTTCAATCTTTCCCAGCATCAGGGTCTTTCAGTTCTTCACATCAAGTGGCCAAAGTATTGGAGCTTCAGTTTCAGCATCAGTCCTTCCAGTGAATATTCAGGACTGATTTCCTTTAGGATTGACTCGTGTGATCTCCACATAGTCCAAAGACTCTTGAGTCTTCAACACACAGTTCTAAAGCATCAGTTCTTGGGTGCTCAGGTTTCTTTATGGTCCAGCTCTCATATTCATACATGACTACTGGAAAAAGCATACCTTTGACTAGATGCAACTTTGTTGGCAAAGTAATGTCTCTGCTTTTTAATACATTGTCTAGGTTGGCCAATGCTTTTCTTTCAAGGAGCAAGAATCTTTTAATTTCATGGCTGCAGTCACCATCTGTCTGGGATGGTTGCTGTCCATTTATTATGTTATTTTGTGTGGGTGATACATTCCTGTTTCTTTGTATGCCTTGAATTTTTCTTGATATTTGGAATTTTGAGTATTATAACGTGGGTCTCCTCCTTCCCCAGGGTTTGCCCATTTGTGATTGCTGAAAGTTGTCTAGATAATTCATTTAGTGACTTTTCCAAAGTGTTTAGGAAAGATATATTCCTTGCTTGTGGTCCCTGAAGTCTGTTCCTTTGGGTTCTGTTAAGCTGATATGTTGACAGAGATTTCTTTGGATGCCAAGGATTAAAACCAATAACAACACCCTTTCCAGTCTTGGAATATCGTTCCTAGCTGAATTATTCCTTCAAATGCTGGCCAGTTTTGCCCTGAGCTTAGACATCTGTGAGAGGCAAAAATTAGGGTTCTCTCAGTGTTTCCTGAGCATGTGCCTTGTTTTGCCTATGCACGTGGCTTCCTAAATTCCTCTGGGTACACTGGTGCTTTTGAATTTCTTAAGTCCTTAATGCACTTCTCTCAGCTTTTCTTCTTAAGGACATAAGTAGTCATTGTTTGCCCTCACCATTTTATACCTGGTCATTGTGTGTTGTTGATCACTTTCCACTACTTTTCTCTCCCAGATGGCTTCCACATTAGACACAACAGAGTTGAACACCTTGCTTCAGTCCTTTGGGCAGCCTCAAGCAGACAGAGAAGATCTGTGAGAGAGATCATCTGGGAAGAGAAGTCATCACCTTTAAAACCATCTGTGATTCAGGTGAAGCCTAAGATGGGAGAAAATGCTATAAAAATTCCTATGACTCTCAACTTGTCTTTTTCCTGATTCAGCATCCTCTTGATGCTGTAAAACTTTGACTGTTCTCCACAGTTGGTTTTGACAGTTTCTGCCCTTTTTTTTTTTTTTGGATATTTCTAAGGCTCCTACTTGGTCAGGAACTTGAAACTGCCTATTCTTCCATTTTTTTTCCTGACATCTCTTTCATAGTGGTTGACTTTTTTCCCCAAGAAGAGGCACTGGGATAGTTTTTAATTCAGGACTTGAAAAACTATAGCCTGTGTAGCACATATCAGCATGATGCTTGCTTTAATAAATGAGGTTTTATTGGAATAGTCATGCTCATTTGCTTAGGTATTATATTTAGCATCTTTCTTGCAGCTAAGATGCTGCTGCTGCTAAGTCGCTTCAGTCGTGTCCAACTCTGTGCGACCCCATAGATGGCAGCCCACCAGGCTCTGCCATCCCTGGGATTCTCCAAGCAAGACCACTGAAGTGGGTTGCCATTTCCTTCTCCAATGGATGAAAGTGAAAGTGAATTTGCTCAGTTGTGTCTGACTCTTCACAACCCCATAGACTGCAACCTACCAGGCTCCTCCATCCATGGGACTTTCCAGGCAAGATTCCTGGAGTGGGTTGCCATTGCCTTTTCCAAAGTTGTATAATTTCAACTGGGAATGTATGGCTCATAAAGCCTAATATTTACTATCTGAACCTTTACAGAAAAAGTTTGCAGACCCTATTTTAAAGTAAATGCTGTATGTGGACCTTTTACTGTTTAATTGAAATGGTTTCCTTTTAATTTTGCAATAATTTAATAATTATTTTTAAATTTTAATTAAATAATAATTAAAAAATATAATTCCATTTAATTATGTTACTTAAATATGTATTGACAAAGTTGCATATACTTTTTTGTACTTATTCATAAACACATGAAACAAATTTATAAAAGAGATAAAAACCTAAAAAAATTGATGCATTAAAATTAACAAGTTGATTTAATGTAAGGTTCTTTTGATGAGATAAAATTGGTGATGCTGGGTTTGAGTTGAGAAATTATTTACCTCTTTTTAGTCCTGATGATTTTGATTGTGAAAATGATTTCATTATATCATGATTATTATCATTTTCATTTTTCCCATTTAACAATGAACTTGCTAGGTAAGCTAGCAAACATCCTTTACTCTGAAAAGCCAATCATCTCAATCATGCATCTTTTCTCAATTTCAGGTCTCTAGGGTCAGCACTCAGATGAAGTTTTCCATAAAAGGGATTTATGTAGGAAGGGTTCTCAGGNGTCTAGTCAAGGCTATGGTTTTTCCAGTGGTCATGTATGGATGTGAGAGTTGGACTGTGAGGAAGGCTGAGCACCGAAGAATCGATGTTTTTGAACTGTGGTGTTGGAGAAGACTCTTGAGAGTCCCTTGGACTGCAAGGAGATCCAACCAGTCCATTCTGAAGGATACTGGCCCTGGGATTTCTTTGGAAGGAATGATGCTAAAGTTGAAGCTCCAGTACTTTGGCCACCTCATGTGAAGAGTTGACTCATTGGAAAAGACTTTGATGCTGGGAGGGATTGGGGGCAGGAGGAGAAGGGGACGACTAAGGATGAGATGGCTGGATGGCATCACTGACTCGATGGGCATGAGTCTGAGTGAACTCCGGGAGTTGGTGATGGACAGGGAGGCCTGGCGTTCCTTGCGTTCATAGGGTCGCAAAGAGTTGGACGCGACTGAGCAACTGAATTAACTCGCATGAAGTGGCCAAAATATTGGGAGTTTCAGCTTCAACATCAGTCCTTCCAATGAACACCCAGGACTGATCTCCTTTAAGATGGACTGGCTGGATCTCCTTGTAATCCAAGGGACTTTCAAGAGTCTTCTCCAATACCACAGTTCAAAAGCATCAATTCTTCAGTGCTCAGCTTTCTTTATAGTCCACCTCTCACTCTATAGTCCACCTCTCACATCTATACATGACTACTGGAAAAACCAGAGCCTTGACTAGACGGACTTTTGCTGGCAAAGTAATGTTTCTGCTTTTTAATATGTTGTCTAGGTTGGTCATAACTTTCCTTCCAAGGAGTAAGCATCTAAGCCTACATTACACATGCCTGCATACTATGCATGTGCGTGTGTTTGTGTATACACAGATACATATACAAAAATCCAGTCTTCCAAAACGCTTTTCCATACCTCCCAAACAGAAAAGTACACTTGAGTGTATCTGTCAGCTAAGGGCAAATGGTGTCTCATGGATGGATAAGATAGCATAAGCATTTCAAAGTGCAGCAAGGCCTACTTTCAGAATCTCAGATATCAAGGAAGAACTGTTTTATGGCTTTCTCAGTGCTCAGGAATACACCTCTTGCTGCCTCAAGTAAGATGAAGGAAAACCAGTACCAGAGTAAACTTCCATCTACCTGGCTTTCTGAGGCCCTACATTAAGTTTCCACAAATATCACTGTTCCCATAAATCAGTATGAAACAAAGGGCAACAACAAGAAAGCATCCTTTACTAGCATTTCAGGATCAACAATATTAGCTGTAAGAGAATTTCTATATACCCTACTTGTTAAATCTGTTCAGATTTCTTTAGGGTTCTTCCTAATTTTTCAATCCTTATACCCAGGACTTCAAGTACAAAGGATAACAGATTTTGATTTTTTTTTTAAACTGTTCCAGTTAATCCTTAACACCATTTAAAATCTATAAATACACAGATCCCCCATCACTAGCTTTCCACTTATAAAGCTGCTTCAGACATCCTTCCTGTAGGCTCTGTAAGCCATGTATTTAAGATAATCTACACCAAATTTAATTCGTACTCTAAGACCATGAAACTTAGCATTTCCAGGACAGAATGGGGCATGGTATTAGGAACTGCATGGCAAAAGGTCTTTTCTATTAACTCCTCCATGCTTTCTTTTTTCTTGTTATGAAAGAACGGAAATACAATCAGGTAAAAGAGAATCCCAGACCCAAGCAACAGGTCACTCCATACCCTAGGACCAAAGTTCTTGCCACATAATTACTGAAGGAGGTTAGAAATGATAGTGGAATTGAGGAAACAGTACTACAGTGCCTTCTTTGGGCAGCAGTGATGCTCAGTATCCTCCCCAAAGAATTCAAACTACTTTTCTCACTGCAGACCAGACCTGATAATTTTAGTTGTCTGTTTCTCTTTAACTCTCATTTTTAGACTGAATCCCAATAATTAAGAAGGAACTAAGAAAACTGTACCCAAGTCAACCCTGTTCAACATATAACTTAACCACACAAAGAAAATGCATACTCTGTATCCATTCAAAGTAGAAGGGTCATATAACTATTTGTTACTGTCCCTTGGTATCTTCACATTTTTCTACAATGTCTACACATAGAAATCATCCACAAACTTTCTGGATTCATTCAAGGCAGGTAACAATTTTTTAGAAGATCAAAATTATAAATCTAAAATATATATACATATATATTGCATATATGTAGATGGCAATTTCTAAGAAACAGTATTTCAAAAATAGTACCTTTAAAATTCAACATTCATAAACTTATTTTTGTAAAATTATAATTATTCAATGTATTAATGTTCTTTCAATAAACTTTTAATTTATTGCTTTTAAATAATTTAGATGTTTACCAGAATTTATCTTTTTATTTTCATTATTTTTAAAATCAGAAATCAAACAATCACTCCTCTTAATTAGGTCCCATAAACCATTTTAAATGAAGGCATAGAATCATGTCTCTACATGAGAATTACCAGATCTATCTAGAATACCCAAGCAGATACTGAAGCAATTTTATAAATGGAAAAAGTTGAAAAAAGTAGATTTATACACCTTTCCTTCCAAGAAGTTCAAAACAGTTTAGGGATATCTTTACTAATTCTTTTTATTTCTTTGGCCACATCATGCTGCACGTAGGATCTTAACTTCCTGAGCAGAGAGTGAACGTGTGCCCCTGCAGCAGTAGCATGGAGTCCCAACCACTGAAACACCAGGGAAGTCCCTATCTTTATTAATTCTATCAACATTCTTACAGATTCAATAAGGAATAGAGTAGCCCATTTTATAGATGTTAAGGAAAATAATGAAAAAATTAATTATCATAAATTATGTCAAAATTATACTAATAAGAAGAACTGGAAACAGAATTCTGGTCTTCTACTGATACAATTCTTGGACCAACAAGATTCCTTAATAAGGAATCCTATACAGGTGTGTGCATGCATTCGTGCTGTCACTTCGGTCGTGTCCAACTCTTTGCAACCCTATGGACTGTAGCCTGCCAGACTCCTCTGTCCATGGATTCTTCAGGTAAGAATACTGGGGTGGGTTGCCATGCCCTCCTCTGGGGGGGTCTTCTTCACCCAGGATCGAACTCATGTCTCTTCTGTCTCCTGCATTGGCAGCGGGGGTTCTTTACCATTAGCACCACCTAGTTATACCTTCCTAACTTCTCCAACTCACAATTTAAAACCACTCTTGTGGTTACTGATACAAGTACTGTTTAGAAAAGTCCCTTAAACTTCAGTAGAAAAAATAAAATGCATTCAAAAGTTAAAATACACACGTGTGCACATGCCCATAATTTTCATCTCTCTCCATAAGACCAACAAAATGTTTAAAAATTTTAACATTTCACATACACTACTCAAAATACCAGTTTACCTCTCTTTTAATAATGGGATCAGGATGATCTAAGCATTCAATTATTGTCATCTGATGTTGAAGAGCCAGAGTGGGATCCTGTTGGATAACATACGTAAGAGCCTTCAGTCCTAGAAACAGAGATTAAATAACATAAAGTGACGTAAAACAAATATTCAGCGAATTTCAAAAAGCTCTCTTGGTAATTTCCATCAAAAGAACCAATCATCTTACCTAAATATTTGAGATTTATTTTAGGTGACAGAACAAACTTTCCAATGCATTTGGCAGCCTTCTCAAGCAATTCCGATTTAGGATAAATAGAATAGACTGTATGTACACATTCAAACAGAATAGCTAGAAAAATAAAATATTATAACTTCAAAGATCATATTAAGCCATAATAAAAAATATATCTGTGTAGAACTCCTAACAAAACAAACTAATTAGAAGGTCAGGTTTAGTCAAAAATCTTATGGAAATTTTTCAAAGATAAGAATTTTACTATTTTCAGGCTTTATACAGTTGTTAGGATTATGTTGCCACAGTACGATTTAGAGAAAACTATATATATTAAAAGATAAGAATGATATATTCATCCATGCAACAAGTATTTTCTGAAACCTCCTATAAGTCAGACATTGTTCTACTAGTATGGATACAGCAGAGACAAAAACCCTTATCCTCAAGGAACTCACATTCTAATGGGCACATAAGTAATATATTCATTACTCCTATATCAATAGATACCTCCAACACTCCTTGAATGCTTCAAAGTAAGTTATTCTCAGGCAGTTTCTACCACTTTTACACAGAAGCTGGTATGTAGTTTATTTCAATGTGGTTTAGTTCGGTATAATCATTTTAGGATGCTACAGCATTTATTTCAAAAATTTTATACTCAAAACTCGAGTCACTGTTTAAAAATTAACTTAAAAATTAACCTCCAAGGTTACAGAAAATCTACTGAATATCTTGATAGTGCTCAAATTTGATTTTTTAGTCTCATCAAAGATCTGATAATTACAATAGATGATCAAAATGGATACTAAAATATTTTTCAAACTTTCTTAAAGATCAAGAGTCAAAGAGCTAGAGCTTGGTCATGGTAAAGAATCATTTAGGCACCATTAAACAAAATAAGTACACTTAAAAAACAGTTCAGCTACACAGTTGAGGGCTTCCCTGGTTGCTTAGTTGGTAAAGAATCTGCCTGCAATGCAGGAGACCCCAGTTCAATCCCTGGGCTAGGAAGATCCCCTTGAGAAGGGAATGGCAACCAACTCCAGTATTCTTGCCCTGGAGAATTCATCCCATGGACAGAGGAGCCTGGCAGGCTACAGTCCACTGGGTCGCAAAGAGTCAGACACAACTGAGCAACTAACACACACAGTTGAAGCATATCATATCTTTGAATCACTCCTGCTCTTTTTCCAAAAGTTTAAAACCCGACAATCAAACATTTATTCGTGTACAAAATATAAAATAGAGCCTGAATATTCAACTAGCTATGTTTTTACACTGCTAAGTTGCCTAACAACTGATACACATAAACATTTTGGATAAAACGTTTTACTAAAATAAATACTTTCTAAATAAGGAAAGAGGAGAAATTGGAAATAAACATTTTTAAGAAATAAACATCTCTTTAAGAAGTGAATCGACTTTAATTAAAGGAAAATCTATAAAGTCAACTGAACCTAAAAACATCTTTACAGATATTATGCTGTAAAGTCTTTACTCTGTGCTATGGAAAAAAGTTGACTTTGGACTTCCCCACTGGCTCAGTGGTAAAGAATTTGCCTACCAAACCCCTGGCCCAGGAAGACTACGTGCTGCAGAACAACTAAGCCCTTGCACCACAACTGCTCCAGAGCCCAGGAACTGCAACTACTGAGCTCACGTGCCCCAGCTACTGAAGCCCATGCTCCCTAGAGCCAGTGCTCCCCAACAAGGGAAGCCACCACAATCATAAGCCCTCCGACTGCAACTGAAGAGCAGCCCTCACTCCCAGCAACTAGATAAAAGCCCTCACAGCAATAAAGACCCAGCATATCCAAAATAATAAATAAAATTCTTTTTTTTAAATAGGTATGTTTTCAAAGAAAATTTTTTGAAAAAAGTTGACTTTATGACTTCATGAAGTAAACAGAGAAAACCTTGGTCAATTAACTAATCAACTAAGGCAGGAGTAGACAAAATACCATTAAACTTAGCCTTCAGCCTATCTTTGTAAACTGTGAACTAAGGATGATTTTTATATTTTTTTGAGATATAAATGATATATAAAATTATTAGTTTTAGATGTACAATTACATTTTTAAAGGTTAAAGGAGAATATATGACAGAAACATATACAACCTACACAAAACCTAAAAGAACTGCTAGTTTAGATATACAATAAAATTAATAGTTCAAAAAATACACTTATTTGTCAACTTAGGCATAAATGAACTCAAATAAATATAGGTTTTCAAATTATTTTAAAAGAGGTTAAGACTGTTTATACTCCAACTCTAAAAAAGTCTAAGTCCAAAGACAAAAAAGCAGTCACTCCACTGTCTCCTCACTGCAGTGGTTAAAACAAAAGTGCCTCTGAGGACTTCTAAAGGAAAAAATGCAATGTGGGGTTTTGCTTACTCCTCCAGAGCAACACAGGTCCTAACCAAAATATCATTAAATTAAAATTACCAAATTAATAATGTTCTAACATTTGTGACACACTGTGGCTTTATCATAGATATTTTGGGTACGATTATGTACAAAATTTGAGGAATTCTACTGATTATCCTTCAGACTAGACTTTACTTACATTTTAAATAAGTTATCTACTGTCACCACTCTGGCAAGGAGATAGGGGTACCAGCCAATGAGGGTGGTAGTCCAGTTACTCCATTCTGCCTCCTTTAATACTTGGAATGGCAGGGGATGCTGGATCCTTCTAGATGGGGGATGAGGGTACCCTGTCTGGGAGAGGAAGGGGCACCCCGGTACTGCTCCCTATATGACCTGTACTGAGAACAAGTTTCCTCTACCACCACCCCAGGAAAGATGGGAGGGGTACCTCATTGTTCTCTGCTCCTTGATGATGTAAAACCCAGGCTTCCCACATCATCTCCACTGGCAATGCCAGGGAGGGTCCCTCTTGACATACGGCAGGGATCAAACTGCAGCTGCCCTCTTGGTCTTCACCACCAGCTCCATGGGAGGGTTGGGGTACCTCATTACACCTGATGAGGATGGAAATCTTGATTCTTCATTCAGCCTTTGCTGCTCTGGGTAGTCCATAGTTTTTTCTATGTGGTGCTTGACTGCAATAGAAAAACTATTGTCTAAAAGTTTACCATCTTGCTACTGCTGCTGCTAAGTCGCTTCAGTCGTGTCTGACTCTGTGCAACCCCAGAGACGGCAGCCCACCAGGCTCCCCGTCCCTGGGATTCTCCAGGCAAGAACACTGGAGTTGGTTGCCATTCCCTTCTCCAATGCATAAAAGTGAAAGTGAAAGTGAAGCAGTGTCCGACTCTTAGCGACCCCGTGGACTGCAGCCCACCCTTTTTGCCTGAGTCCTCTGGCTAGAGAGTAGGCTTTTTTCAGGGCATTTTTATCTTCACCTGTTGGCATTTTCAAACTGCTGGCTCTCCAGAACCCAGTCTGGGGTATACAAGGCAAAAAGAAAACCCAGGTTACTAACCTTGGAGTCATTCTTTACATGCCAATGTCCCTCATCAGTCTACCTTCATTTATCCACATTTCAGAGTCTCATGTGTTTATTTTACATATAATGTTCAGAGTTTTTAGGTGTACTTAGTGGGTAGAGTACACCTAAAGTACTTCTACCTACCTTCAATGGTTCTATCCCTTATATTTCATTTTATATTATCTTTCAATTTACTAGTTTACTAAAAATGTCCTTCTCATCTTATCAGTTTCCTGCCCAAAACTATTCCATATCTCCATATTTATACAGTATAAAATCCAAACTCCTGTGGCTGCCATAGGAGGATGTCCGCAATATACCCTTCCCACTGCTCCCACTATTAACTGTCCAATCAAGCTGGCAAGTCACTGTCTTGTGAAACAGTGGGAGGTTTTAAACATCCCTACTTCTGCACCTTCTTTCATGTTCCCTTTGCCTAGAACTGCTTTTAACCTCCTTTCTGGCTATCTCAATCCTATCTTTCAAGGTCCTATTACATCAATAAATCTTTAGGTGCACTGAAGCCCATGGTGATCTTAACCACCTCTGGAATCCTGTAATATTTATTGCCTTTAACTCCCCCCTTACATTCTGCCTTATACTGGTATTACGCCTTCATAAATAAGCTATCTCCTCCATTATACTGTAAACTCCTTGAAGGCAAAGCTTACATTTTATACTTCCTCTTATCCTCTATATCACTTTATAATGCCTGGCACATAGCAGATACACTCTAACTGCTTCTGATACAATTTATTTCTTGATTTGACACTAAGGTAAGTTATAATAATGAAACTTTAATTAAAATATGGTTTGGAAAGTATTAAGACTGAAACCCAATGAGATAATTGATCAAAAGTAAAATAACTTTCTCTTCTATTAATTCAATTAAAATAGACTACTGATTAACCCAGTGCCAGATACTGGGATATGCTAGTCAATAAGACAGAGATAGTCTCAGCCCTTATGAAGTTTATAATTTAATATTCCTATGTTTAAGCAATAAAACATTTATATTAAGATTATATTAATATAAAATATTTATATTAAGAGAAGGCAATGGCACCCTACTCCAGTACTCTTGCCTGGAAAATCCCATGGACAGAGGAGCCTGATAGGTTGCAGTCCATGGGGTTGCTGAGGGTCGGACATGACTGAGTGACTTCACTTTCACCTTTCACTTCCATGCATTGGAGAAGGAAATGGCAACCCACTCCAGTGTTCTTGCCTGGAGAATCCCAGGGACGGGGGAGCCTGGTGGGCTGCCGTCTATGGGGTCTCACAGAGTCGGACACGACTGAAGTGACTTAGCAGCAGAGAATACTCTACCACTGATAAATGTAAGCTATAAACTGTATCAGTACAAATATGGGGGGAAATGCAGAACAAAGAGAAATAAATAAAGGAAAAAATAAAACAGAAACTAAGTTTCTCTGGCAAAGTTAAACACTGGACTGGCAGACTACAAAGAAACAAATTGTTAGCATTGGTCTCATCAATCTTAATAAAAGAAGGATGTCCTAAACGTTAAAACTATTTCCTCAGGTATACAATATTCTCTAAATCGAACGGAACAGGTAACAGCAGTTTTCTACAGGAGTGGGTGATAAGGGTTGAAGGGACACTTTATGGTTCACTGTATACCTTTTTGTACCTTTTGATTTCTGAACCATGTGCATATATTACCTATCCAATAAAATAATTATATCTCAAACAACTTTTTAATTTACTTTAGCTGCCTGGATAAATTCTGACACTACTTTGGATTATTCCGACAGCTCCTAGCCAAACCACCTGCCTCAATAAGGATCATCCTTACCTCTAATGCCTTATTCTTCTCATTACATAATAAGATCCTGTGTGCGTGCTGTAGCCTGCCAGGCTCCTCTATCCATGGGATTCTACAGAATCCAGGAGTGGGTTGCTATGCCCTCCTCCAGGGGATCTTCCCGACCCTGAGATCAAACCAGCAGTCTCTTACATCCCCTACATTGACAGGCGGGTTCTTTACCACTAGCGCCACCTGGTAAGTCCCAGTAAGATCCTAGATGACATCAACTGTACATTATACTATACACTTAGAAGGGCGGGGCCTGTGTCTACCTTATTTTTCCTTTAATCTCCCACAATTAGCAGGGAGGAATACGTAAGTAAATCAACTCTTTCCTCAATCTGTATCTAGTTTAAAAATTAAGGTTTTGTTTTGTAGGAATTCAATAAATACTGGCTGAATAAATGAATACCATGCTTGTTACCTTAACTACCATTTATATATGCAATACATAAATTTATCCTTCAAAATTTACTATCCCAATTCACTACCATGTACATTACTTTTTCTATACTAGCCTTACAGATGCAATCTTTTCTTCAATCCTTTCTTCAGTTTTATTACAGTTAAAACTGGTTCAACTTCTGCCCTCTAGTCTATTCTACATTTCTACAACCATTATTCTTTATTGCAGTTTATCATTGCCTCAAAGAACAAATACTCCTCTCTATCCCCTATTTCATGGTATTTCACCAGATTAAGAAATGACTTCTCATTTGAGTTATATTTCTCAATACTTCTTCTACTGCTCATCTCCGTTGTAGGCAAAATTCAAACTGTTTTACTTCTCTCTCTTAAATATCTCAAAATATCCCACTTTCTTCAATAAGCTTTCTCAAGCTGATCAATTTAAAGAACTAAGAGTTCTTCCCTCTGGCTATTAAGACTAGTTACTTTTCTCAGTTCTCCCTCCTCCCCCATTTTACTCTTGTTTCCTATCACTAAAAGACTTTTTAAAATTGTGTTTAACATAAATAGCTGCTGTCTCTTCATTACAAAGTTCATTATTCCATGTCTATATATTCTTATCTATCTCAAATTCAACTTTAGTTGTCTTAACTATCACCTTTTTAGAAAAGCCTTCCTTATCCTTCTGCTCAACCAAGAATAGCTGCTATATGCTCCACAGTACCCTGTAATTTGCCTCTGTAACATTCATAGTACCTGTCCCTTTCCATCTCTCTAGGCTATGAGCTCAATGATAAGACTGTTTTGTTCACAAGTGTATTCCAAGCATCTTGCACAGGGACTAATAAATAATAAAACTTTAAATATTTGGTGACTAGATGACAGGTTGCTTTATTTGAAAACTGTTTTCTTAGGTATGGAATAGATCTACTGGGTTATCTTCACTGTCAGATGCTTGATTGTTGAATCATCTATTGAACATTTTCAATAAAGAGACAATTTCTCTTTAAAAATGAAGTCTTTAAAAGAGAGACAATTATAATAGTCAATTTATGTCGACATTTAAAACAATGCCATAATTTCAAATTATTTTTATTAGTTATTCAATACTTTCAATGAAAAATAATAGCCCAAAACCACCTTAAAAATTAACATTTAAAATTTACTGGAATTCACAGTATTCTAACACAGATTTAGCTATAATACTGAAAACATTATTAGAGTAGCATTTACACAAATATTACCTACCATATGTGATATTGTGATTTAACTCAGCTCTTCGTAAGGATTCATCAAGAACATCATACATTAATTCACTTGTCCTGTTTAAAAGATATTTTATTTGCAGTAGAATTATAGTATTATAACCCAATAAAACATAGTTTTTCAAACTTCTCTCTCTTTAAAACTGAGGATCTACAGAAAAGAAGTGAAAGAAATTCATTTTATGAAGTTATGGGAATTTCACTTCTTAAATATTCCACTTTCACTTTAAGAGCTTAACCTTCTGCTTTATCAACGCTGACTAGCCAATGAGGAAAGTCAATCAACTCTTTCCTCAATCTGTACCTACTATAAATATGGTTTTCATTTGATTGAACACGCTCTCTTTTATCATTTTCTTTGTAATATAATATTTCTACCTGTTTAAAGTTACTATAGCAACACTTTACATACCCATATTATTTCAGACAGTGTATTATATGTATTTTAAATACTTATTAAAAAATATTCAAGTATCAGTCTTTCTTTGAGCAACAGTAGGTTCTTCAGAGAAAATTTTAACTTTCATTTATGTTAAATATAAAGAAATTATATTTTTGTGAAATTAACAAATCAATACCATTCTATGTCTTTATGGTCACAGATGACAGTTACAGTAACTGAGCTGAGGGAGAAACTATACAAAAACACAGTGTCTTATAGAACCTAGCACTCTGCCACCATACCTTTTCTCCATGTAAAAGTCCTCTCTAAGAGCCCAACGGTGAAAAATATGGCTTCTCAGCTGATATTTTTGTATGTTTTATAAAATCAAAAAGCACTAATAGAAAACAAGCACCATCAACAAAGAAATACACACTAGTTTCTTATAGAAAAACTATACTACAAAACAAAAAGATCAAAATAATCTTGGGCTATACAAATTATCTACTATGTATGTGACAAGTTTCTGAGAAAATGTCTTCTTTTTTAAAAAAAATATACAGCTATAAAACTCAATTTGAAGTGCGTGTACTTTTACTGCACCTTAACTGAAGTATACATATCAACTGAGAATTCAGAACCATATTTTAAAATCCCTCACTTTATTATGTAAGCATTTCTTCCACAGACAACAATCATATAGTAGACGTTACAAATATTCCCCCCAAAAGATCTGGTAATTCTACACTTAACATTACAGTATAATTTCCCAATTTTAAAAGCCAATGTAGGAGTTATAATTAACCACACAAAATGTGAAAACATTTGCAGACATGATTGAGTTGAATGTTAAATAACCTAAGAAGCAGAATGCTATAAAACACAAGAAAATATTCAAATAGATATAAAAGACCATAAATGTAAGACTTTTCCAGTAAATAAATACTTACAATTAAATATATTAGAATCCTATTATAAAATAACATTTTTACTTTGCCAAATTGAGCACATCATGTCTTAAGAAATACATGTTAACATAAAACCTCGTTAGAGTTGGGACAAAAAGAAGGAAACATTTTAATGTCCATAACACTGTAAAAGAAATATATTCTTTACTCATTTAATTAAGCCTAATTTCTATTCAACTGAGCTCTCTGAACTCTGTAAACATATTCATTTTTGTATGTATTCTCCAAATTAATCCTTGAAGCAAAGGATGATAATGAGTTAACAAATTTAGTAAATTCACTAAGCCTACAAAGTAACTTTCTGACAACATATGATGGCATTAAATCTTTTTGAACCAATGAGATCTGAATGCATTACCATGAAATTAATGGTTTTAAAACAATTCTAGTGAGCTTCAACTAGAGCTCCACAATGGACAAACATTTCTAATGTGTGTGTCTGCTCTATCAACTCCAGGTTTTCACCCCAGGCTTCAATCAAGATTGAGATTCATAAAGATAGAAAAAAGGAAAATAGTAATACCAAGAGTGATACAGCCCAGCTGGTGTTCATTAGGAGCTCACCAAAGATGGATTCTGACTTGAAGCTGAGAGGGCTTTACTAGGAGCAATAGCCTGGAGGACAATCCAGTAGTATTGCAAGACTAAAGAATTAGCAAATACATTTATCTTACTGTATAAAACAAAACCATATCTCTACAGTCAGAATCTGATTAATAATATGTTCTCAAGATAGAAACACATCAGGGACTTCAGCCAATGGTCCTTGCTCTTGAGGGGAATAAATCGAGTTGCTTTCAAACAGCTTAGAAAAAAAATTTAAATAAAAATAATGTGTGCACACATGCACATACAGGAAGAGATAGAAAGAATGATAAAGCAAATATAAATAACTGATGAATCTAGGTAGAAAGCTCCCTGTATTATTCTTGGAAATTTTCTGTAAGTTTAAAAAACTACAGCAATTAAAAGTTACAAAACATATATGTAATTGGAAAGACATACATAAAAAGTTTCATAAAATTATTGCCTAAAAAAGTAATTCAGACAAAATGAATTGTTCTGCTATAGCAATAGTGTCAGCAAACTATAGTCTGCATGCCTAATCTGGCCAGATGTCTGTTTTTATATTGGCTATAGGCTAAAATGGTTTTTACACTTTTAAATGGTTAAAAAAAAATCAAAAGAATAAGATGTCATGACACATAAAGTTTATATGAAATTCAAGTTTTAACATCCATAAAGTTTTTTGGAACTGAGCTGTGCTCATTCATTTACATACTATCTACAGCTGCTTTTGAGCTATATACCACAGCAGAGTTAACATGTTGCAATAGATAACATATAGCCCACAAAGTCTAAAATATTTATAATCTGGCTTTTTATAAAAAAGCTTCCCAACTTCCAAACTAGAATGATTCAGAGAGTTTCACAGCAGATATGGAGCTCCAAAGGTAACTTTTTCTGTGAGTGGACTTAGATAAGCAGAAAGCCACGATTATCTCAACAAGCTGAATTTATACACTTCTTACAGTGGCCTACTAATCACTACTAAGTCAACTAAGCATTGGGAGAATCTGGTTTATCGTGAAACTCTATATGACTAAAGCCTAAAAATATCAAATTTACTTAGAAGAGTTTACCTTTGATCATCTTTTCCTAGAAGTCCTAGTATTCTCAACAACTGAATTTGTAACCATGGTGCTGGTACACTGTGGTAATTGAAATCTACTGGGAGCTTTCCTCCAACCACTTGCTTCAAAATCGTTACAAAACTCCCAGTCAAGTCTTTATATGCAGATGAATTCTCCTATATTCAAAAAATAAAACAAAAAAACTTTCTGTTAATAACAATATCTCAAAAAATAAAACAGATCTGCTTGAAATGCTATGCAGAATCTAACTTAGTATATGCTCATTTAGAAGTCTCATGTTCATATTTAATGAAACAGTCCTCTGATTTGTGTAATTCCTTCCACAATGAAACTCTTCTGGTGACCAAATTCAGAAGTGAATCACACCCCTAAAAGCTTCCACTATTCCCTACTTGCCCCACACACCAGTTTAATTACCTTTCCGAAGTTCGATAATTACATCTTAGAACTTTTAATAGCTAGTATCAGCAACTGGCATACTGAAAAAAAAAAGTAATCTCTCTACTTTAGATGTAAATCAAGGTCTGTTTGCAATCTCTCAATTTTGTTTGCAAAAGACTTCCCATGTAATTGAACTAAATTATGTTCTGGGTGGAAAGGCACAACCAATATTACTCAAACATTCAAAACTCCCCAAGTCAGCAAGCCTGCATATTAAAAATTAATTAACTCTATATTATTTAAACATATTTGTGATTCTGAATGAGCGTGCCTTGATTATCTATCATACTCCTCTCTCGGACTTGGGAAACTTTTTCATCTTATATTGTTTAATGAAGTATAGTTGACTCACAATATTATATTAGCTACAGGTGTACAACATAGTGATTCAGCATTATATACATTACAAATTGATCACAACTATGGTCTAGTAACCATCTGCCTGAATTAGGGAAATTAAATACATATTCCTCAAAATGAATGTTAGACTCTTCACTATAATTCTTATATGTATCAAGGACAAGTTTTTAGAAAGGAAATAACAGCTCTCTGAGTTTAATAAATGTTAAAGGAAAATAAGATTTAATATCAATTATCTATTTATACCATACTACTTTGGAACATGCAATGCTTAAAAAAAGACAACTTTCAGTTTGTATAATTTTAAATTTATTTCAATAGCATTATGAGGTATGATGAAATCTCTCACACATATATACTTTCAGACACAAAAGGTTTCAGGCAATACACTGGGGCTGAATTAGTATAAACCCATATCGCCACTTAGAAAAAATTTTTTACTATAACATTTAATCCTCCTTCCTCCTCTAATACAGAATCAATGTATGGAATCAACACAATAGACCAGGGGTCCCCAGCTCTGAGATCTAATGCCTGATGATCTGAGGTAGAGCTGATGTAATAATAATAGGAATAAAGAGCAAAATAAACATAATGTGCTTGACTCATCCACAAAATCACCCTCCCAAAAATCATCCTCCCCCTCCCCAACCCATGCAAAAATTGTCTTCCATGAAACTGGTCTCTGGTGCCAAAAAATCAGGGACTGCTTCTGCAGACTGTGCCTTACACATTCCCCACCAGCTCTCCTCACTTTTATAAGCTATTGTAAGCTGCGATTCATGGGGTCGCAAAGAGTCAGACACAACTGAGCGACTGAACCTGACTGAAGTATCCCATGAAGCTGTATTAAAAGGAGCCACTTCTTGCAAATCCACAAATCTGCAAATTTCAATCACCTTCCAGAGCTACCACTTTTCCATGCTTCTTTCATAACATGAAAAAATTTCAGGCATTTAAAAAAGAAGACTAAATCTATAATGTGTCTGCAGCTCATGCTATTAACGACGTGCAAAAATTACTATTAAAGGGTCAATAATACAAACTTAAATGTGACTTACACAGTTTACTGAAAAGTATGAGTTTTCTTTTAATTACATAGGTATATTTTTCCAATGACAGCTACTCAGTAACTTCTCAAAATGTCAACTTACCTTAATCATCCTAAGGTATATGTGCAAGGAAGCAGCCATGACTCCGACATCTCTGTCACAAAGTGCTTTCCGAAACTTAACATGGATATGCTGTACTTGATTAGGAGCAATGAGATAAAATTTATATAACGCCAGAACAGCTTTTCTTCGTATAATCTCCCTAAAGATGATAAAAAATAAAATCTAAATAAACCATCTGGAAAACCAGAAATTTAGGGTGAACAGATTACGGACCAGATGATTCAAAATACCAGCTATTACTTTAATCTAAAAAAAGAGAGAAAATTACTCATTTATTATTAATTTTTATTCTAATTTACCAAATTATAAAGTAGTGGTTATCTCTAGAAGGTAAGAACCCAAGAGACTTTAAGTCTCCATGTTATATATTTCTTTAGTTACAACATTTTTTGATAACAAGTACATATTACTTTTGAAACCAAAACAAAGCAAGAAAGATAAACAAATTTCTTAATTCCCAAATTCCATTTCTGAAAGCCATATCTCTATAAAGACTGGGAAGAGAATAAATAGTAAGTTTAAATGAGTAAGAGGTAATTTCAGCTAGTAATATCAAACAGTCTCTTCATTAACATTAAAGTCTCCTTAACATTTCAGCTTTTTATTTCTTTTTTTATATCATGGGTAAACATACTCCAAATACTTAAGTGGGGCAGCGGAGTATAAGGGGGACTTACAGTAAAAGATGTTACTCCTCTCCTTGCCCAGCTCATGTTTCAAAAACCTCATTACAATGAGGAGGAAAGTATATACAAGTCGTGTACTTCATTTGTAACAGATAATGTCTAGCACACAAGAAGCAAAAATAAAGAGTTGCTATCCCGTGAACACAATGTCATTTTCAAGGAATTATATTCTTGTTTTTCTCTCTCATGCCTGTTTCCACATGGCTGACATCTGTAGATTATGCTGGCAGTGCTCACAACAGTAGTAGTGAAGTATTTACTTTTAGGATTCCTTAAGACATATTTCTGTTACCTAAAATCATGAATCTCAAAATTGAGATTACTCAATGCAATCCTCTGTGTTCCATTCAAGAATACCTTTTATAATATTCCTAACAAATGGTCATCCAGTTTCTGCATTAACAAGCAACCCACTATCTTCCTGGGTAAACTATTTCATGATGGAAAACCCTTTTCACATAAAAAGAAAGCAGATAACAACAGATTTGCCACTAGTATTACTACTATGGTAACTGGAATCTACATCCCAAAGTGCTGCTATTGGGTATTAACCAATATGAGTTCCAGGACACAGTAAATAAATGAGGTGAAGAAAAAGAATACAAACCCTCATCAGGCTTAGGAATCCCTTGGTCTGGCCCAAAATGGTGGCAACAACACAAGGTATCAAAAAACCTGGATTTGGGCTATTGGTCTGGCATGTGAAAATGCAACCAAGGATTCAAAAGTCAAGTCCAGCCCCTGTCTCACAGCTCCATTGTGACTTCTACTGGCCTATCTGTAGCTGTGGCCCACAACTCTGTCTTTAGCTCTTTACTCCACAGCAAGGAAGTAGGTATGGCCATAACTGCAAAAGCAGAGTTTCAGAAAGTCTAAATTCTAACTAGTACAAGACAGGAAAGGCCAGGATTTGAAATGAGAGTAGATGGGAAGCAATACGGAAAAAATTGAGAGGGTAAATGGGAAGCAACAAGGAAAAAATTCAAATCTTTCTCAGAAAGATTTCATACAAAGGGTAAGTATGGCTACCACAAAACAGTGGGAAATTTTCATAAAAATATGCTCAGCTATGATCAGATCAACTTCTAAATAAAGAAAGGCTAATATTTTATTTCCAATAGTTGACTGTCTATGCCCATCATTTGTTCTAAACACAGATTCAATAGAAAACAAATCTGAAAAATCTATGAAGTTACTCCATAATTCTCAGTAAGAGCTATCATTTTTAGCTGGAAGATTCATGGCCCAAGATTTCTTAAAGAACACAAACCATAAGACAACATTTTATAATCATAGAACACTAAAAATATTGACTTTAAAAAGCACAGAAATAAAGAGATATTGTACAGATAACAAAAAAATATCTTTAACAAAAATATGTATACAATAAAGTACTACAATCACAAAGGAAAAATGGCTACTGACTAAACATTTTCCTAGCTATAAAGGTTATGAAATCAAGGGGCTTGAGCAAAAACAAAATAATTCCAAGTTTGGAAAAAATAATAATCAAGTTAATAAGGTGAAAGTTAAGGAATCATTCAAAATTAGCAAAATACTACAAGTTAAGGTTCATTTGTACATATCCTGCTATAAAATAGAATTTGAAAGCTGCAGTTTTGATATAAAAGCATTTCCAGTACATTGAAGCTATGTATTCATGGCATCTGAACCACTTCCAAATGTTTTCCATTATTTCACTTTATAAAACAACTTTGTGAGAACTAAGGAGCTTCAATCAACCCCATATAGCCAAGGGAAAAACAGGACCACTGATAGTTAGCAGCAAAAGTGGAAAGAGAGCCAAGGATTCCTGATGGTAAGCCTCACTGTCTCAGTTTAACTTTAGAAAGCTGCCTAACATTTTTCTAACCCCACATAAAAATAAAGGACAGTGGTATTGGGGATTTTTGTATTATACCTGGCAGTCAAAGAATATCCTCTATCCTGGTAGCATTAAATCAAAGTTAGAATAAAATTTTTAGTATAAATTTTTCTTTTGAAATACACAGTGTGGACACCTATCCAAAAAAGAATTTACTTACTTAGAATGTTGAAGTTTATCTTCTATCAATGGAAGAACAGCTGGAATCATTTCTCGAGGGAAAATCTGGCTGACGATAGTAAGTGCCATACATACTTCTACTAGGTTAGTGCTCTGCAAGTCCTGACATAATTATTAAGCAAAGAAAACATTCAGTGCAAATTCTGAAACTAGAGACAGTGAGCTCAACATTGCAATGGTCCTATACACTTAATACTGTAGTTTTCAACTAATCTGTCCATTTAGGAACACCTCATATTTTATAGGAATATCAGTGTTTCACTTGCCTTAAGAGTCAATAGATAAAGACAGCCCGAAGTAACCAATCTAAAGGAAACTATATTTCTGTTCTGACACTGACCAAAGTCCTCTTCTTTATTACAGCCTTTAAAACTTTTCTAAACCAGTAACAAAATAATTTTATGAATTTTTATTGTTAAAGCAATGAGTGGAAATTTAAAAGGAAGCAATTTCTTAATACAGACTATAAAATGCATGCATTTATATATACTTATACAAGCACAAAGTTTATAAACTATTTTAATAGAAACTGAAACTACATTTTTGAAAGTTTGGAAAGGTTTAAAGCCACTAGTAACCTTCAGAGAGTATATGACTTAAAATTCAGAAAGTACTACACACACACACACACACACACACACACTCTCTCTCTCTCACACATATCAGAAGAAACAAGATAAACATGAAAAAGCTCAATAATTCAATTATACTTCATTACCAATTTTGTCTAAAAGTTTAACAGAAAAAAATATTGCATGTGGATTAAATTGTGTTTTTATTATCATACATTTCAGTTACCCAATTATATGCTATTCTCCTTTAAATTGACTTTTAGAGTTTAAAAGACTTCAATTATTCAGTTTTTATCATATCCCTTTAAAATAGATTCTAGAAAAAAAGACAACAGCATGGAAAATGCATCTAAGAGTCTGGAGATCTGAATTATAGTTCCAGCTCTGCTTTTTTTATTTACTGAAGTATAGCTGATGTACAATATAGTATTACTTTCAGGTGTACAGCATAGTGATTTAGAAAATTTTTGCAGATTATACTCCATTGTAGGCTATTATATGATAAATGGGTATAACTCCCTGTGCTATCCCTTATCTATTTTATATACAGTAATTTGTTTTCTATTAATACCATACTCCTAAGTTGTTCCTCCCCTCTCTCCCTATGGCAACCCCAAGTTCATTTTCTGTCTGTGAGTCTGCTTCTATTTTTCATATACATTCATTTGTATTACTTTTTAGACTATACATATAAGTGATATCATATTGTATTTGTCTTTCTCTGTGTGACTTATTTCACTAAGCACAATATTCTCTAGGTTCATCCACACTGCTACAAATGGCAGGATTTCACTGTTTTTAATACCTGAATAATATTCTATTATGTATATATACCAAGTCTTTTTAATCCAACTGTCTGTTGATGGGCACTTGGGTTGTTTCCATGTCTTGGCTACTATAAATAGTCCTATGAACACTGAGGTTATGTCCCTTTTTAAGTCAGTGTCTTCATTTTGTCCAGATAGAAACCCAGGAGTGAAACTGCCGGATCATATGGTAGTTCTTTTTCAGTTTTTTAAGGAATCTCCCTACTGTTTCCCACAGTGGCTGACCAATTTACATTCCCACCAACCATGTATAAGGGTTCCCTTTTCTCCACATTCTTGCCAACATTTATTTTTCACAAACTTTTTGACAATAGCCATTCTCGATGAGGTAATACCCACTGTGGTTTTGATTTTACTTCTCTGATAATCAGTGACGTTGAACATCTTTTCATTGCCTGTTAGCTATTTACATGTCTTCTTTGGAAAAATGTCTATTCAAGTCTTCTGCTCATTTTGTGACTGTGTTGTTTACTTTTTTAATATTGAGTTGTATGAGTGTTTGTATATTTTGAAAATCAAGCCCTGTCAGTCCCATCATTTGCAAATATTTTCTCCCATTTTGTAGGTTGCCTTTTCATTTTATCAGTTATTTCCTTTGCTGTGCAAAAGCTTTTAATTAGGTCCCACTTGTTTATTTTTTGCTTTCTATTTATTCTGCCTTAGACTTATCCAAGAAAACATTGCTACAATTTATGTTAAAGGCTATTCCACCTACATTCTCTTCTAGGAGTTTTATAGTTTCAGGTCTTACATGTAGATCTTTAGACTATTTTGAGTTTATTTTCCTTAACTCTGCTTTTTTAAAATGAAACCACTATAACAGCAGCAGTAGCAAATGTTATTCTGTAGAGTGTTTCATTCAACCCTCACAACTTGGTTAAGTTCTATTATTATCCTCACTCTACAGATGCAGAAACTAATCTAAAAGATCTTTCCAATAAACTCATTCTGCAAGCCTACATTCTTTCAAAAATATAAAAACTGTCAAATGCCTGAAGGAATAATTTAAGACTTTATATTAATCAGCATACAATACAGTACCTTTACAACTGTATTCACAAGGAGAAGCAATAGTTCATGACTTTCATGTAGAAATAAAGATACAGCCAAATAACCTTAAAATTTGAGAGAAAAAGTCTCATTACCACCTATCAAAAATTAACTCTTAAGAAGTTAAACAAAGCAATAATATATTCCAAAGTTTGAATGTCAAAGACAGCAGTTACAGGTAAATATTAAAACAAATAGCAAAATAAGAAGGTTCAAAAAAATTCAGTAAGGAAGATTTCAGGTGTTCATTCTGAAGTCTTTCATAATTACGTATTTCACAGGATATAACTAAAATGGAAAAAAGGCTATGTGTACCAGCTTAAAGTCCTGTAAATGACATTAGGAATATATACCTTCTATCTTCTGTGCAAATTTCTACACAGTCAATCAAAACATTTTGTCTTGTAGCCAAATACAATTATCCAAAAACTAACAGCTCTTATAGTTAATAAATAGTGAGTTACCAGCTATTTGTATTACTGAATGAGCTATTTAATACCAAACCATATGACATAAATCATACATTATGCCATTAAAAAAATACCTTGTTTTCTCAATTTGAAGATAAACTATTGAGTGAATAGATGTGAGGAAAAAAACACTCTCTACCACATTAAATATACTCATTGACTTAAGCACTTTTAATAATATCAAAACATTAAAAAGTACATCTTAAAATTGAGAAGGACTTTAAGACCATGACAAATACCATGTGTATGGAATCTAGATGCCCCATTTCCCTTTCCTGTCACCCTTCATATTGATAACATTTGTTAGACAGTTTTTATGGGTCAAATATATTACAAGCCTATTGAATCTTTACAATAACTCTATGAGATAGATATTATTATCCCCAGTATAAAAATGAGGCCCCAGAAGGATAACTCCCCAAGGTCTGCAGCTCCTAAATGGTGGAGCCAAGACTACAACCAAGCCAGTAGGAGTTAGGTCACGTTTTTAACCCTTATGCTATTCTGTTTCTTCAGTCTCCCTTGAGACCCGATTCCCTGTTTCCCATCCCTGTTGTTTTTCATTCTTTTCAATTCTTCCAGGCCTTTTATTAGGGATTCTAAGGTTAACTATCCCTATTACTACCCAGCATTCATACTGTCTGTGCCTATTGTGGAAAGTGGGAAAACTGTCAGAAATTTCCTATTCTCATAACCAAGCATCTTCACTGAAAGTCAGAGGAGCAGAGCTATCACTCCCAAAATCAGGACAGAGAAAAAAGAACAAAGCAGGACCAGGGAAGAGAAAAACCCTAGACAGCATTTAAAGCAGTGATTACAGGAGGGAGGAACACATGTATACCTGGGGCCGGTTCATGTTGCTGTATGACAGAAACCACCACAATACTCTAACTATTCAATTAAAATAAATAAATTTCAAAAAAATAAAGCAGAGATTACATCTTATCAGACTACATCTGTTCAGCAATTATCCACACTTAAGTCACTAGTACCACAATGCAAGAAGATCAACAAACTAATCCAAAGACCACCTTGAAACCTTACAAAAAATCTTAAATCTGTGTCAAAGAATGTCCTATTTTGACAACCAGAGAAAACAGGAGAACTATTTTGATAATCCAGAAACAGGGGGAAAAGATATTCTGTGACACAAAAAATGAAAAAGACTTCAGGAAAAGAAGACTTCCCTGGTGACTCAGATGGTAAAGCGTCTGTCTACCTTTCAGAGACCCAGGTTCAATCCCTGGGTTGGAAAGATCCCTTGAAGATGGAAATGGCAACCCACTCAAGTACTATTGCCTGGAAAATCCCATGGACAGAGGAGCCTGATAGGCTACACTCCATACAGTTGCAAAGAATCGGACACAACTGAGTGACTTCACTTTCACTTTCTTTTCCAGGAAAAAACAACTATGATTATAAAGTACACTTGCTATGATTAAGAGTGAGCTATAGGATAAGAATATAGGCTTTGATTCATAGAAACTTGGGTTCATATTTTGGCTCCACCATTTAACAGCTCTATGACCTTCGACAACTGACTTGACCTTTCAGAGCTTCAGTTTTCTCCTCTGTAAAGTGAAATACCATCTCACAAGATAAAGCACCTAACATAATACTTGACTTAGTGGATACTGAGATTTATTTATTCAACAATATTCATGTGAAAAACAATAAAGGCATTATCTACCGGACAAAGCACCAAAGTTAGCCATAGAAACCTCAAGAGAGTAGATGATGCAGAAATACTAAAATCAAGACATAAAGGATTTAAATGCTACTTTACAAAACAAGGGCTTCCCTTGTGGCTCAACTGGTAAAGAATCTGCTTGCAATGCGAGAGACCCGGGTTTGATCCCTGGGTTGGGAAGATCCCCTGGAGAAGGGAAACACTACCCACTCTAGTATTCTGGTCTGGAGAATTCCACGGACTGTATAGTCCATGGGGTTGCAAAGAGTCAGACACGGCTGAGCACTTTCACATCACACATCACATTAAAAAACAAAACTTCCAGTCATTAGCACACATAAAGAACATCTGATACCCACATACTTGTCTCTCTAGGTGGCAAGAAAATACTTTCCTAAGAAAGACCATGAATCTCAATGAGTCTGAGGTCTCCTTAGCCACTTTAACTATGAAATAACACATGTACAAGGTCATTCACCGCAACATTGCTTATGAGAGCAAAAAACAAAAGACAAACTCATATATCCACCAATAGAGACTTGATTGAAAATACTGTGGTATATCCACCCACCCAATGAAAACTATGCAACTGTATAAAAATACAAAGATATCAAAACAAGGTATAGAATCATCTCTACAACAAGCCATTTTTTTGTGTAAGAGAGAGTATATAAATGTGTATTTGTTTGCTTATTTTCAAAAAGAAGCAATGGAAATATTAATCAGAAACTAGTGAAAATAGTTACTCATGGGTAAGGGGCAAATCTCATATAGAAGCTAGAAATAAAAGTAAAAATTAGACAAATCAGAAATTGGTCTGATTATACCTTTTACTTTGGTCTTAATTTTGGTCTTAACTAAGGTCTTAACTTTGGACCATGTAACACAAGTAATTTTTACATATTTTAAAAATAAAACTTAGAGAATTCCCTAGTGGTCCAGTGGTTAGGACTTGGCACTTTCACTGCTGGTCTGGATTCAAACCCTGGTCAAAGAACTAAGATCCCACAAGCTGCACAGCACAGTCATAAGTAAATAAATTTAATTGATAATGAAAACATTACATGAAAGTCTAAGAAGAAAAAGACAGCAACAGATGTACAAAGCATTGACTATCATTTTCAAAATTTCCCGCTTTCAGAGATTTTATAATTAGGTTGGAAAAGACAAACAGATGGTAGGAGCCACCTGAGTGATCACAGAAGAGTTAAAACTTGGTTTCAAATACAGAAAGGGAGAGAGAGGCTGCCAGAGGCCACTGTACTTGGAGGGAAGAATATAAGGAAAGACAGAAGAGTATTTTTGGTGAAGTGGGGTTCAACAAGTAGAATACTGTGTGAGGATAGTCTCATAGCCTTTTACCAAGACATTTCCACCCTTCCCCATCGTCGGACAGCGCAGGTCATAGAACACAAGAAGAATGCTGGTCCCCAGCAACGCAACAGTATCAGCTTCTGTGATAAAGAATACGTTCTGCTCCTATGTTATTCTAAAGGGCTTCCTCCTCAAGTTTCTGATATGAAGCTGAAGCTATAAGAAAACAAGATGTAAGTCTTTGAAAGGAGTTTTACTAATAGCCTTGAAGGCTAATTATAGAGATAACAATTTTTAAAAGATACCTCAAATCCTTATAGCTAACATTTGTGAAACTAAGAGCAAGATATCTAAAATTATTCACAGCAATTTCAGTCTTATTCTATAAAAAAAAATCTGATCATTAAACTGATGAAACTGAATAGATTTTTTAAAATCAGCTTTACTGAAGTATAATTTACATATAAGAAAAGTCATCCTTTTAAAGGTATAGTTCAGTGAGTCTTGACAAAGTCATCTAACCACCATCATAAGAACAAGCAACTTTTAATCTTCTATATAACTCCAAAATGCTATGAATCAGGAAAACTGATTTAATTTATAGGCTGTAAGTTTTTGAAGCATTATCTTTTAAACGTAAGGAAATCACAAGCCAGTGTTCTAAAAACATACTACCCATCAGTCATCATTCATTTTATATACTAGCCAGAACTTCAAGATAAAGTGCAAAAGTCTTAAACGCATACAGACCTACTCTTTTTTCTAAAAGATTTCCTTGTTGTGCCAACTTGATTGCATGTATATAGCCAAAGGAAGCATCATATCCAAGCATTTCACAATATATAAGTCTCACCATACATTCCTTCATCATTTTCTGAAAAAAAAAAAAAAATCCAGTAATCATATAAATAAATAGAATGCTTTGATTCTTTTAATATGTTTGTAATCATTTAACAGCAGAATTCTTTAATCCTGGCACTGAAGAAACAACATATATAAATTACCACCCAAAGTCAGGCTTTGTAACCAAGTTTCTCCCAAATTTAACTATCAACAGTACTCATTTTAGTAAAATTATTTCGATATTTGTTAGAGGCAACAATATAAAATAAATCAACTATAGCTATTTCTAATTCTAGGTCCCCTCCTGAAAAATTTGGTTATAATGTAAGACACGTAGTCCTCAGAAAAAATTCCACTCATAGTGCTCTAACTTGGCTTCTAGAATGCAGCACATCATTTAATACACTTTGTCTAATGAAAATATCCATGAAACCCCCACAAGTTGGTAACAATTTCTGTAATGAAAATATTTTTCACACTTAAAAGACCAAATTGCATCTAGAGTTTCTTCAGAATTATTATGCTATATATGAAATGCAATGATCATGTATGGATGTGAGAGTTGGACTGTGAAGAAGGCTGAGTGCCAAAGAATCGATGCTTTTGAACTGTGGTGTTGGAGAAGACTCTTGAGAGTCCCTTGGACTGCAAGGAGATCCAACCAGTCCAATCTGAAGGAGATCGGCCCTGGGATTTCTTTGGAAGGAATGATGCTGAAGCTGAAACTCCAGTACTTTGGCCACCTCATGTAAAGAGCTGACTCATTGGAAAAGACTCTGATGCTGGGAAGGATTGGGGGCAGGAAGAGAAGGGGACGACCGAGGATGAGATGGCTGGATGGCATCACCGACTCGATGGACGTGAGTCTGAGTGAACCCCAGAAGATGGTGATGGACAGGGAGGCCTGGCGTGCTGCGATTCATGGAGTCACAAAGAGTCGGACACGACTGAGCGACTGAACTGAACTGAACTGATTGTAACTATTACTTTTTCAACAACTCTCACAACTATTATGACTTTATTAATGGTATGTGTATGTGTTAGTTGCTCAGTTGCGTCCGACTCTTTGCGACCCCACAGACTGTAGCCCACCAGGATCCTCTGTCCACAGAATTCTCCAGGCAAGAATACTGGAATGGGTCGCTATTCCTTTCTCCAGGGNTTGTAACTATTACTTTTTCAACAACTCTCACAACTATTATGACTTTATTAATGGTATGTGTATGTGTTAGTTGCTCAGTTGCGTCCGACTCTTTGCGACCCCACAGACTGTAGCCCACCAGGATCCTCTGTCCACAGAATTCTCCAGGCAAGAATACTGGAATGGGTCGCTATTCCTTTCTCCAGGGGATCTTCCCAACCAAGCGATCGAATCCAGTTCTCCTGCACTGCAGGCAGATTCTTTACCACTGGAGCCACCCAGGGAAGCCCTATTAATGATAGAGTCATTCCAATATTAAACTTAACTGAGTCTTTCAATATTTACAACATAAGCTAGTAACTTGTTTTAAGAGATTATATAAATTTATTAGTATGAGAATATCTGCATTCTCAATATTGACAGCAAATTTTAATCAAAAATTAAAAATATAAATGTGTTTCAAAATATAATAAATGTGTTTCAAAATATGTAAAGCTCAGACTATTTTAGTATCTAAAAATTAATTCAGTTCAGTTCAGTCGCTCAGTCGTGTCTGACTCTTTGCAACCCCATAAATTGCAGCACACCAGGCCTCCCTGTCCATCACCATCTCCCGGAGTTCATTCAAACTTACGTCCATCGAGTCGGTGANGGCAGCCAGCAAGGGGAAGTGGTCAGGTGGCCACCGCCACCACCGCCCCCGACCTGTCGTCTGGCAGTGTTCTGTTATTTTCTGTTTTAAAACGGATGACAGTTGCGACTACATCAATATTTATCTCCCTGTACTGAGGATGTCTTATTCATTGCTATTATCCCAACTTCGGTTTGGAGCAGAATCTAGTACACAGTGGTTTTGAGAATGTGGTCTGATGACTTCTGAGAGTCTCTGAGACCCTAAGAGAGGATCCAGGAAGTCAAAACTATAGTCACAACACTACTTTAATGTTATTTGCTGTTTTCATGCTTATCCTCTCCAGAGTGTATAAAGACTTTTTCGAGAGGGTAGATGATTTACAGCCTCTACTGGCTGGTGAAATGCGTGTTTGAATACTCCTCTTGTATTTTATAGATTCAGCTACGGTTTAGGATGTGTTGGTAGATCGATGTGTTTTCAGAGATTAGCTCGTTTTATCCTCAGTACTTCTAGTGGGTTCTTATGTTATCTTCGTGATGCAATACAAATTCATATTTTAAGGCAAGACAAGAGAAAGTTAGCCATAAATTTTTTCTGTGCCTATTTGGGTCAGTCCCTCCCCTCTAGTGTGCAATTGCATTATGCATTAACCAGACTTCCCCAGTGGCAGAAATACCTACTCCACCATAAACATCAATTTTTCTTTTCTTTTTTGGGGGGCACTAGTTATCTAACTCTTAGAAGATAAGCTTGCTTTCTCAATCTTGTAAGGGGTCACAATGCTCCACCATTCACCTTGTACTTGTAGACAACTTTAGTGAACTTTATGTACAATGCCAGTGTATCATTTCCCTTACAAATAGCCAATGGTGTAAAACAGACTGGTGAGATGACCAGGGGAGATTCTGGGTCACACCTAGTAGAATTTTTTAGCTTAAATATTTATTCAGAATGTTACTAACTATATTAATTGTATTCTCCTTGATTTTTTTGCATTATCAACTGTGTGGCCAAGCCTCAGAAAAAATTCATGATAACCGTTATCATTCACTCGCTCAGTTGGGTCCAACTCTTTGCGACCCCATAGACTGCAGCATGCCAGGCTTCCCTGTCTCTCACCATCTCCCAGAGCTTGCTCAAACTCAGGTCCATTGAGTCAGTGATGGCATCCAACCATCTTGTCCTCTGTTATACCCTTCTCTTGCCCACAGTCTTTCCCAGCATCAGAATCTTTTCCAGTGAGTTGACTCTTTGCATCCAGTGGCCAAAGTGTTGGAGCTTCAGCCTCAGCATCAGTCCCTCCAATGAATATTCAGGACTGATTTCCTTAAGATTGACTGGTTTGACCTCCTTGCTGTCCAAGAGACTCTCAAGAGTCTTCTCCAACACCACAGTCAAAAGCATCAATTCTTCGGCCNAAATTCATGATAACCGTTATCATTCACTCGCTCAGTTGGGTCCAACTCTTTGCGACCCCATAGACTGCAGCATGCCAGGCTTCCCTGTCTCTCACCATCTCCCAGAGCTTGCTCAAACTCAGGTCCATTGAGTCAGTGATGGCATCCAACCATCTTGTCCTCTGTTATACCCTTCTCTTGCCCACAGTCTTTCCCAGCATCAGAATCTTTTCCAGTGAGTTGACTCTTTGCATCCAGTGGCCAAAGTGTTGGAGCTTCAGCCTCAGCATCAGTCCCTCCAATGAATATTCAGGACTGATTTCCTTAAGATTGACTGGTTTGACCTCCTTGCTGTCCAAGAGACTCTCAAGAGTCTTCTCCAACACCACAGTCAAAAGCATCAATTCTTCGGCCCTCAGCTTTCTTTATGGTCCAACTCTCACATCCATGCATGACTACTGGAAAAACCATAGCTTTGACTATATGGACCTTTGTAGGCAAAGTAATGTCTCTGCTTTTTAATATGCTATCTAGGTTGGTCATAGCTTTTCTTCCAGGGAGCGAGAGTCATTTAATTTCATAACTGCAGTCATCCTCTGCAGTGATTTTGGAGCCTAAGAAAATAAAACCTGTCACTGTTCCCATTTTTTTCACCAGCTATTTGCCATGAAGTGATGGGACTGGATGACATGATCTTTGTTTTCTGAATGATGATTACATTATTTAAAACAATTGGTCAAATATGTAGTCCTATAAGATCAATCATCTTAGTAGTGTAATTCTAGATATGGGAAGAAATAACAAGAGGGAACCATTTCCTGAACCATAACAGACTAGTAAGACAGGCAGTCCAGAGGCTTTTGGTTACTGTTAACTAGATGGCATATTGAAAAGCAGAGACATTACTTTGCCAACAAAGGTCCATCTAGTCAAGGCTATGGTTTTTCCAGTAGTCATGTATGGATGTGAGAGTTGAACTGTGGAGAAAGCTGAGCACCAAAGAATTGATGCTTTTGAACTGTGTTGTTGGAGAAGGCTCTTGAAAGTCCCCTGGACTGCAAAGAGATCCAACCAGTCCATTCTCTAGGAGATCAGCCCTGGGTGTTCTTTGGAAGGAATGATGCTAAAGCTGAAACTCCAATACTTTGGCCACCTCATACAAAGAGTTGACTCATTGGAAAAGACTCTGATGCTGGGAGGGACTAAGGGCAGGAGGAGAAGGGGACGACAGAGGATGAGATGGCAGGATGGCATCACCGACTTGATGGATGTGAGTTTGAGTGAACTCTGGGAGTTGGTGATGGACAGGGAGGCCTGGCGTGCTGTAGTTCATGTGGCCGCAAAGAGTCAGACACAACTGAGCGACTGAACTGAACTGAACTGAACAATGCCTAGTCCGGCAATAGCACACAGTGAAAGGCTATCAATGGAATCTGTGCCTGACCTGGGAATGAGCATTCCTAGCACCATGGAAAAAATTGATCGTGAAATCACTCCCAAACCTTAGTCAAAATTAAGACAAAAGGAAGATATTGTAAAATAAAAAATGTTGCTCACCATCCAGTTTTTCAAAAAATCAGGTTCATTAGCCACGGCAGTTTCTGACCTAAAATATATCCTGAAAGGAATTCAAGGCAAAGATCAGGATGAGGTGCTGTGTGCTCTGGAAACATGACAGAACTGGTTCTCAGATAAATATTTGTAGGAAAAAAAATTTATGAACCTGGTTTCTTAACATCTTCTTATACTTAAATGTAAGAAAATTGGGAAAGGGGTACGTCAAGACTATTGTCACCCTGCTTATTTAACTTCTATGCAGAGTACATCATACGAGCTGCTGGGTTGAATGAAGCACAAGCTGGGATCAAGATTGCAGGGAGAATATCAATAACCTCAGATATGCAAATGACACCACCCTTATGGCAGAAAGTGAAGAGGAACTAAAGAGCCTCTTGATGAAAGTGCAAGAGGAGAGTGAGAAAGCTGGCTTAAAACATTCAAAAAATAAGATCATGGCATCCAGACCCATCACTTCATGGCAAATAGATGGGTAAACAATGAAAAGAGTGACAGACTTTATTTTCCTGGGCTCCAGATCACTGCAGATGGTGACTACAACCATGAAATTAAAAGACACTTGCTCCTTGGAAGAAAAACAATGGCAAACCTAGACAGCATATTAAGACTCAAAGACATTACTTTGCCTACAATGGTCCCTATAATTGAAGCTATGGTTTTTCTAATAGTCATGTATGGTTGTGAGAGCTGAACAATGAAAAAGGCTGAGCACTGAACAATCGATGCCTTCGAACTGTGGTGCTGCAGAATACTCTTGATAGAGTTCCTTTGGACAGCAAGAAGATCAAACCAGTCAATTCTAAAGAAAATGAATCCTGAATATTCATTGGAAGTACTGATGCTGAAGCTGAAACTCCAGTACTTTGACCTCCTCATGAGAAGAGACGAGTCATTAGGAAAGACCCTGATGGTAGGAAAGATTGAGGACAGAAGGAGAAGGGGACATCAGAGGATGAGATGGTTGAATGACATCACAAACTCAACGGACATGAGTTTGAGCAAGCTCCAGATGTGTAAAGGACAGGGAAGCCTGGCGTGCTGCAGTCCCTGGGGTGGCAAAGAGTCGGACACAACTGAGCGACTGAACAACAACAATACTTAGAAAAGCACCAAAACCATTAACTAACATATTTGTTCCTCACAAACAGTGGTAACGTTCTGCCAAGATGAGTGCTTGACTGTATGTGCAGTCACATATACTTCTGGCCTCCCCCTGTATCTCTTCAGAACTGTTCTCAGAGCTCTCTGAGAGACTGTCTTCCAGGTTTTAATCCTCAGTTGGCTCAAATAACATTTTCCATTTCCTCTAAGAATTTTGTCAACATTTATTTATATCTTATTTCTCATTAATCATCCAATAAATGGTATTTTGAAAGCCCTAAATTGTGACTGTGCTTATGCAAAAACACAAGGAAAAACATTTTGTTTTGCAAGAATATTTTTAATTTATTGAAAACTTTTCTGAATATTGAAATTTATCTAAAGCTAATTTTTTAGAATTTGATATTTTATTCTAAAACAAAATTTTATTTGTAATTTTTTTTAATTTTAGGTTCTTTCATTGACACATGAGAGAAATTAAAAGATCTGCTTTCTCAATCTCCCACGTGTAGAGATGCTAAAAAAGATGATACATCAGTATCAGAGGATTCTGACTCAGGTAAAGGGAAAAATCTAAGTGAACTGTAAATAAGAAAGGAAAGTGTGACCAAAGCTTATTTCTTTTCCTCGACTTTAGAGATATCAATGGTTTATCTCAGTTAACAGAATATTTTCAAACACTATTATGGTGCCAGGTAGCTTGAGGCATCATTTTGAGACCAGTCATTCTCAGTTTAAAGAAAAGGAAATTGAACATTTTAAAAATGATAACCTCTCTAGAGAAACAAATATCACATATTAACACATATATGTGGAATCTAGAAAAATGGTACTAATGAACCTATTTGCAGGGTAGGAATGGAGACTCATTCATGAAGAATGGACCTGTGGACACAGTGGAGGATGGAGAGGGTGGGACAAGCTGGGAGAGTGGCATTGATGTATATGAGCTACCATGTGTAAAGTGGATAGCTAGTAGGAAGCTGCTGTGTAGCAAGGCCTCAGCTCGGTGCTCTATGACAGCCTAGGGTAAGATGGGCGGTGTGGTGGGAGGGAGGCTCAAGAGGCAGGGGATATGTATATACTTATGGCTGATTCACATTGTTGTACAATGGAAACTAACACAGCATTCTGGAGCAATTATCTTCCAGTTAAAAATAATTTTTTTAATGTAGAAAAAAGCCTGCTGAGAAAGGTGAGAAAACTTTAAAAAATAATAAAAAGGTAAAATCAAAATGACAACCTCTTTAAAAGCCAAAGCTTTTCTGTTACCACTTTTCAAACTAGAAATGAATAGCCAGCTGAAGCATTTTACAGGTTAAATTATTGTATTGGCCTGGCTGGAGAAGGGCATATGATAGCTGAGAGACTAATAAAGCCTGCACATTACTGAATGAATGCTTGCTAGGTGAAAAATCTGTCAAAGAAATCATGTTTTCCAAAGATGCAGTTTATAAATTTAGTTGCAGACATAAAGATTTTTAATTTAATCCCCTATCTGCAGAATTGTACTGTCAAGATAGATAAAATTATGTAATTATAGATGTAGCTAGACTCGTTGCTTTGCTTGTAGCTATCAAGTATCAGCACGAGCTAATCCTTGAAGATCTTTTATATAAATGCCTGGCATTAAACTAAAGGGATGCTAAAATAAAGCATTATACAATTTTTTAATCTCATAGTTTATGCTGGAACAATTGTGCTGATATTTGCACTAATTGTGTAAAATTAATACCAGGCAAAACTGCTGGCACCTTGGCACAAATCAAGGCAGAGGCTCCCAGCTGTACCCTTCACCACCAAATACTCATATTTTTTTGAAAAGCCAGTTACACCGAAGAATATCTTTTTTTAATTAATTTATTTTTTAATTGAGAGAGAATGGCTTTATAGAATTTTGCTATTTTCTGTCAAACCTCAACATGAATCAGCCATCAGTAGAAGCATATCTTTAATGAAGCAGTAAGAATTTTTATTTTATTTAAGTCTCATTCAATTTAAGTGCATTTTACCTAAAATGCATATGGACCAATGATTTTAATGTAACCCTATATGAAAAGTTCACTGATATATTTTCAAATTCCATATTGCAACAAACCTTTAAGAAACTCCTACTTGTTGAGTTTTGGTATGGTGTCAAGAAGAATATCCTCAGTTATTTGAAAAGGCTATTACAATCCTTTATTTCTCCTAAACTGCATAATCCATGTGAGACTAGGATTTCTTCATAAACTTCAAACATACTAACCCGTGGTAGGCTGACACTGTCTGCCAAGGGTATGGTCATATCCTAATCTTTGGACTTTCTGAATGCTACCTTATAGAGTGAAACTTGCACAGATGTGATTAAGGGTCTTGCAAGAAAGAAACTAAACTATCCTGGTTTATCTCAAGAGGCCCCAAGTGCCATCATAAATGTTATAAGAGAGAGGCAGAGAGAGATTAGCCTCTACACATGAAAGAGGAAAATTTGATGTAAAGATAGAAGCAGAGATTGGAACAAGTCATCACGAGTTAAGGAGCACCAGCAGACGCAAGAAGCTGGTAGAGGCAAGAAATGACTTTTCCTCTAGAGCTTCCAGAGGGAGTACGTCCTGGCACACACCTTGATTTCTGTCCAGTGAGACTGATGTTGAACTTCTGGCCTCCAAAACCATTGTGGTTGTTCAGTCGCTCAGTTATGTCCGACTCTGCTACCCCATGAACTTCAGCACACCAGCCTTCCCTGTCCTTCACTGTCTCCCAAAGTTTGTGCAAACTCATGTCCATTGAGTCAGTGATGCCATCAACCATCTCATCCTCTGTCGCCCGCTTCTCCTCTTGCCTTCAGTCTTTCCCAGCATCAGGGAATTTTTCCAATGTTTCAGCTAAAACCAAAAGGGATTACATTTCTGTTGTTTTGAGCCACAGGTAATTTGTTACAGCAGCCCCAGGAAACCACTACAAACCCCAGTGATGGGTTAAATGCAGTACCAGGCATAAGACTATCCAGCTATCTTATATTCAGCCTAACATAAACAGATATGCAAATTTGCAAAACAGAGCCACTCCTCTCACTTTTTTCATTTTGAATATATAGCTTTTTTTTTTAACGTTGCTAACATGTAATGTTTATTGTTTCTATGTTGAAATTTTTTAATTTTTTTTGTTTGGCTGTATCAGATCTTACTTGTGGCATGGGGGATCTTCTTGTGTCACTCAGGATCTTTCATAGCAGACCCTGGACTCTCTGGTTGTGGCGTAAGGGCTTAGCTTGCTCTGTGACAATGGGATCTTAGTTCCCCAACCAGGGATCCAAAGAATCAAACCCTGCATTGCAAGGTGGATTCTTAACCACTGGATAACCAGGGAAGTCCTTATTGTTTCTATTTTAAAACCAGCTATTAGCTTGAATTTTTCTGTTTTCTTTGTTAATTCAGTAAAAGACTATATACGTAACCCATACTAGCAAAAGCTTTGGGAGTCCTCAATAATTACTAAGCATGTGGAGGGGTCCTGAAACCAAAATGTTTGAAAACTGCTTATGTAGTACTTAGTAGGTGCTCATTTTGTTGAAGTAACCATTATATTTATAATTCAATCATAATTCAGTCAATAGATGAGTATAGGCTAGTGAACAGCAAAAGAATTTAGAGGTAAGGTGAATGGTTACAAAGGAAAAAGACAAAAAAGTTCTCAGAAGAGAGAAAAGTTTGGAAAAAAATACTAAATTATCTCCAGTTGACTAGGTTATGAACAGTAGTTGCTGAAACATAAAGATCATTGAATATCCATCAATTCCTACTATGCTCCCGCTAGCTTCCACCTCGCAAAGCTAAAAATTGAAAGTTGAGCTAAGAAACAAACATCAAAAGCCCATAAGTGAAATTCCTGTTAGGAAAAGCTGCAGAACTATACAGCAGGCTCTGTAAGATTTAAAATTATAAGATGTGGGAACTGTAGAATATTTGGAATTCACCTACACATCCAATTACTAATTTTGTAGAAAAGGATACTGATACTTAGATTGTGGAAGCCACTTGTCTAAGATCATACAAACTTAGATGCAGAACTGAAATCACAGCCCTAAATCTAGGCTCAGCCTGGACCATTTCTCCTGTACTCTCTTGGTATTGATGGTGAAGAGGTTGTCCGTGGCTTCCTGTTCTGAGGCTCTGGCTCCAGGTTCTGCCCTGAAATGAAGGGGATGTGCATGTTCTTTTTAAGCTTGTAATTTAAGACTATATACTTTTTTTCTGTAAATATGGGCTGCTCTTTCTCTTTTTCCCATCTCTACCTCTGTCCCAGGTAATTTCACTCAGAATGACATACCATCACCAGGATTGAACCTATTCAATTAAACCCTCAACAACTGGATTTTCCCTGTCTCTTCTTCCAGTCAAGGAGGAAGGTGGCTCTCACTGAGCTGAAAATAGGGCAGGGAAGTGACTCAGTACATTTTAATAAGGTGGTCCTAGGACAGTAGTGGGCAAACTAGTTTATTCTCCACAAGAATATGAGCAACCCCACCACAAACTTTCTAAGCAGGGCTGTCTCACCTGAAAATATATACAAATGTGCGAGGGGGTGGTAAAATATTTTTCTCCAGTGTATTTCCTCAGCTTCTTTTTTTAAAACTTTTATTTTGAATAGATGCTAAGCTCTTTACTCAAAATTTACTTTATTCAAAATTCATAATGTACAAAAAGTTATTCTAAGACAAGACTTGTTCACTTCCCATTCCCAGCCACCAACTTCCCCTCCATAGAAGCAGCTGTTATGATCTATTTCTTCAGAAATATTTTGTACATGAACATTAGCTTTTGCTTTGAAAGCCTTGGATTCCACCCCCATGCCCACAGAAAATTCAGACCCCTTCTTTTCAGGATTTCTCTCCAGAGAATCATTCCTTCATCTAACATTTTTCCAAGAATTTCTGCCCTCAGTCAATGGGACTGTTGAAGACAGACAACAGTTGTTCACGATCTCCTGTTCCAAGGTTTCCATGCTTCCTGGGAATGTGCATGGGAAATACCTGAAAGAAGAACTCCAGGACACATACCCCACACCCCCAATGCCCACTTCTCACTCTCTATCCTTGGCTAGACTCCTGTCTAGACTCTTAGTCATCTACCTAGTCCCCAGCCCCGTCAATTTCTAAACTCCATTTAGCTTTCTTTACCTTGTTTTCTGTATTTCACATTTGGCAGTATTTTCCCTGAAAAGACTGTCAGCTCCTACCAATAATTCTGCTTTCCCACTCAAGCTAAGTTGCCTCCACTTACCCCTGATAACATGCTTAAAACATCCTCTTGCTCCATTTCCCCTGCCATCTTGTTGTAGTATCTCATCTCTGTCCTGGATTATTTAAGAAAAAAAAAAAAAACTTCTAATTAGTCACGTCACCACCACCAATTCTCTTTTCAGCTAAACCTTTAAAAAGAGCTTTCTATTTTGAATCTATTCAGAATCGTGTTATTCTCAGTTCAAAATAGTCTGTTAGATAAATTACAAATATTATTCATAAGAGCCAAAAGCTGGAAACAACCCAAATATCCATAAACTGATGATAGATAAATAAAATGAATTCATACAATGGACTACTTTTCATACATAAAAAGAAATGAAGCCCATACTGCATGTATGAACCTCAAAAACATGCTCAGTAAAAGAAGTCAGTTACAAAACACGATATATTATATGATTCCATTTATGTATGATCAGAAAATGCAAATCTGCAGCAACAAAAATCAGATCAGTAGTTGCCTGAGACTGGAAATGAAATTGACTGCAAATACTCATGAGGGAACTTTATTGGGTTTGGAAATGTTCTAAATTTAGGTTGTAACAGTGGTTGCACAGCATTATAAGTTTACTAAAAATCATTGACTGTACACTTATATGGGTGAATTTTATAGTATGTAAATTACATCACAAAAAAACTATAAAATATTTAAATGGATTTTAGAAGTGCTCATTTATTTATTGATTCACAGTTTGCTACAGGATCTTTTTTGCCTTTTCATACTATTCATGGGGTTCTCACGGCAAAAATACTGAAGTGGTTTGCTGTTCCCTTCTCCAGTGGCCCACATTTTGTCAGAACTCTCCACCATGACCCATCCATCTTGGGTGGCCCTACACAACATGGTGCACAGTTTCATTAAGTACCTGATCCGTGAATTTCCAGATGTTCAAGCTGGATTTAGATAAGGCAGAGGAGCCAGAGATCAAATTGCCAACATTTGTTGGATCATAGGAAAAGCAAGAGAGTTCCAGAGAAACATCTGCTTTATTGATTATGCCAAAGCCTTTGACTGTGTGGATCACAACAAACTGTGGAAAATTCTTCAAGAGATGGGAATACCAGACCACCTGACCTGCCTTCTGAGAAATCTGTATGCAGGTCAAGAAGCAACAGTTAGAACCGGACATGGAACAGACTGGTTCCAAATCAGGAAAGGAGGACATCAAGGCTGTATATTGTCACCCTGCTTATCTAACTTATATGCAGAGTACATCATGTGAAATGCCAGGCTGGATGAAGCACAAGCTGGAATCAAGATTGCCGGGAGAAATATCAATAACCTCAGATATGCAGATGACACCACCCTTATGGCAGAAAGCAAAGAAAATCTAAAGAGCCTCTTGATGAAAGTGAAAGAGGAGAGTGAAAAAGTTGGCTTAAAACTCAACATTCAGAAAACTAAGGTCATGGCATCCGGTCCCATCACTTCATGGCAAATAGATGGGGAAACAATGGAAACAGTAACTTTATTTTCTTGGGCCCCCAAATCACTGCAGATGGTTGACTGCAGCCATGAAATTAAAAGACACTTGCTCCCTGGAAGAAAAGTTATGACCAAATTTGACAGCATATTTTTTAAAAAAGGCAGACATTACCAACAACGTCCCATCTAGTCAAAGCTATGGTTTTTCCAGTAGTCATGTGTGGATGTGAGAGTTGGACTACAAAGAAAGCTGAGTGCCAAAAACTTGATGCTTTTGAACTGTGGTGTTGGAGAAGACTCTTGGATTGCAAGGAGATCTTAAAGGAAACCAGTCAATCTTAAAGGAAATCAGTCCCGAATATTCATTGGAAGGACTCATGCTGAAGCTGAAACTCCAATACTCTAGCCACCTGATGTGAAGAGCTGACTCACAGGAAAAGACCCTGATGCTGGGAAGGACTGAAGGCAGGAGGAGAAGGGGACGACAGAGGATGAGATGGTTGGATGGCATCACCAACTCAATGGACTTGAGTTTGAGCAAGCTCCAGGAGTTGGTGATGGACAGGGAAGCCTGGCGTGGTGCAGTCTATGGGGTCGCAAAGTCAGACACGACTGAGCGACTGAACTGAACTGACAGATCTTTCTTGGACTTAGTTACCAGAAGAAGTGAAGTGAGGTGAAGTCACTCAGTCGTGTCCGACTCTTTTCAACCCCATGGACTGTAGCCCACCAGACTCCTCCATCCATGGAATTTTCTAGGCAAGAATACTGGAGTGGGTTGCCATTTCCTTCTCCAGGGGATCTTCCCAACCCAGGGATCGAACCCAGGTCTCCCTCATTGCAGCCATATGCTTTACCATCTGAGCCACCAGGGAATCCCAGAGATACATGTTACCAGAGATGCATACTAAATGGAAAGAAAGAATTTGTTAGAAAAATGAATAAATTTAAGATGGCATATAGGGAGTGGCCAGAGAAAAACTTCAAAAGAGAAGCCTTGGGAACGGCCAAATATTGGTCAGGAAATGCTCCACACTGAGAGGCAAGGTCTTAAACATTCTGGGTAGAGTACTGGTTCAATAGTGGGGAATTAGGAAACTTAAAGTACACAGTTCCACTCTCATGCCCAAGGAGGGCACCAGAGGAGCATGTCCCAGTCCTGACTGCAGACATTCCCAGCTAAGGCACTCTCTTGGTTTCATTCAAAACCCCACCCAGGTTCTTCAGAGACCAGGACTCTCAATTTCCTTTTATTTTCTTTTTTGGGAGGAAGGGAGGATTTGCCTGAAGATGGCTTCCTTTTAAGTCTGAAAATGGGGCAGGGAGAGCCAGATGAGGCCCTGTGACTCTCTCCGGGGGAGAGGCAACTGTTACAGCCAAAAGAAACTGCTCTAAGAGGAACTTTTTCAGAATGACACATACTATTTTCTTCCTCTCCCTCTGTGACTCAGATTGGCGTTTCACACAGACCTCTGCCTGTGTTTTCTTTCCTCTGCCTTGACTGCTAGCCAGCAGACTGTGTCCACAGTGTTTTCCCACTCCTCTTCCTCAATCTGAAACAGCCTGGTGAAAACATTAGCTGGAGAGATCTGTGTTTACCAGGTAAATTCCTCTACAACAAATATATTTGCAGTGAAAATCTTTATTCAACCAAGAATCCTCCACAGCACAGTTTATGTCTAACCTAATTTAAGTCATAGTCAATGAAGCAAAATTCTAATCCATACCATGTATTTGGATAATCCAGTGGAGCTTACTTGTAAAAAGATTTGACCTGTAATACTTTGTTTTCCCTGAGGAGCTTGAGAAATAAGTAGAGGCAAAAACAGAGCCCCTTCGTACTTGGAGAATATTTTCCCACAGATACTTGTTTTAAAAATCTAGTTCCCAGGAAATCTTTGTGAGGACTTTTCCCAATAGTCTACCAGATCCTGGACAAGAAAAAGAGATAAACTCTAGATTTGATAAGCAGGATCTTCTCAGAAGGAAACCATGGGAACTTTCTCAATCTTCAAGCAGTCTCTGATCCAGAGCATTGTAAAAAAATAATCAGGAGATCAGAAATGAATCAAGGAAAGAAAACTAGCATTCTGAAGAGATGATAGTACTGTGAGGCCTGAGGCTCTGCTAATATACTAATGAGAGTAGAATCTTTAAAAATACAGTACTTAGGTCATATGGAAGAATCAATTACATCACTTTATGCTACTGCTGCTGCTGCTGCTAAGTCGCTTCAGTTGTATCCAACTCTGTGTGACCCCAGAGACGGCAGCCCACCAGGTTCCCCTGTCCTTGGGATTCTCCAGGCAAGAACACTGGAGTGGGTTGCCATTGCCTTCTCCAATGCATGAAAGTGAAAAGTGAAAGTGAAGTTGCTCAGTCGTGTCTGATTCCTAGCGATCCCATGGGCTGCACAGCCTACCAGGCTCCTCTGTTCATGGGATTTGCCAGACAAGAGTGCTGGAGTGGGTTGCCCATTGCCTTCTCCTTCCTACTGCTAAGAGCAAGATATTCCTCAAAGGGCGTTATTGCAAGGAGAGGTCATTTTCTCCCTCTCCCAGCTACACAAAATAAAAACTTAACTTCTTCAAAATTCTGAAGAGCATTAACCTTCCTGATAGTTCCTTTTCAGTTCTCCCCAAGGCAGGAGGGACTCAGCTGACTGGGCCAGTGTAGAAGGAATGAGCACACTTCTGTGTCTTCTCCTAGGACTAGCCTGTCCATCAGACAGATGTCTCCAACCCTGAGCCTGCACACACATGCACCCACCCCTGCCTCCTCAGAAGGTCTAGGGGGCAAGTGTTGGGAAGTCTGGTTGTAAGCCCTGACCTGTGGGGCTCTTCCTCTGTGCCTTACCCCTATTAAAGTTGACAGTTTTATCTCTGTGTGTCTGACTTACGTGTCTGTTTCTCATAAGGTTCTGAACACAGAAGGGCTAAGAGATGCAGTTTGTTGGCATATCCAAAGCCCCCAGATTAAGACTTTAAGTAACTCTGCCATTGAAGAGTTCAAAAACCAGTGAATAACGCAAAGAAATGACTAGCAGGAGACTAAATTCACCACGTGCCCTTGAGCAAGAGCTGAGCTCCGCAGTCAGGAAGGAGCCACCTTTTCGGTGCAGCATGAGGGACCTGCCAATGGGACAGCAAGGACACGGAGATGCTTCCCAGGGGGCTGAGGTGGGGAGAATGACATCACCGCGGTCCCCTTGTGTCTGAGGTGTGAAGTGGTGGCAAGAGCCATGAACTGGGATCCAGAAAACCTGTATTAAAGTCCCAGCTCTTATCAGATGTGCAGCCTTTACTATTTTGAGCCTCAGTTTTCACATTTGTAATGAGCATAAATATCATTCCCACCTACCCTGTAGAGTTACTGTGTGAAACACCTTATATCAGGTATGTGAATGTTCATGTACACTAAGCATGATAAAAAATTTAAGGTAATATGAAAATATATAGTGAGGACAAGTTACTTGAAGATACTATCGAGGGGAAGTGCTGGTATTTTCCACTTTTCCACATCCACTCTCTGCTCTAATCTGTGTCCTAGAGGCTGAACCTTCTGAACTGCATCAATAAATAGGCCCCTTTGCCTTTTGGCTACTGGTTGAGTTTGGTCACAGAGTCCACTGGTATCCTCCCTGCTGGGTCTCCTCAGGTTGGCTGCATCTCTCTATGGAAGGCACAGCTGGAGTCCAACTGCCTTCTCCACAGAGTTTTCTCCCCAGAGCAGCAGCATTGCCATCACCCAGGAAGCTGTGAAAAATAAAAATACTCCAGTCCTATCCCAAACCTACCACAGCGGAAAATTGAGGGTGAGGCCCAGCAATCTGTTGTACAAGCCCTCCAGGTAATTAATTCATACACAGTTTGAGAACCACTGCTGTAACTAACTACTCTTTTTTATCTGCTCACAGTTACTAACACTGATACTATCCAGTCCTTTGTTGTTTCCCCTCAAACTCTCTGTACTTTTAAAAATAGTCCTTTTATCATACTCTTCTCAAATTACTCATTTTGTGTATGCCATGGTTTCCTACAGGACCCTAACACTGTCTATAGAAGCTTCTTGGGATCCAAAAGAGACAACTGATTTTTTTGTCCTCTGCCTGTGAAAAGCACAGGCCTGCTGATCAAGGTGAAAGAAAAAAGCCTGCAATGGGATAGCCGAGTAATGAGATCTAGTTACAGGTCACCCCCAAAATCCTTTAGGCAAAATCTTGCAGTGGGTATCTGTGTTTCAGGAAATGTCTCTGACGGGTAAACTAAGAAATGATGTAATATCCTTTTGAGACATATGACTAAAATCTGAGGTTTTTGTGTAGGCTTGGGCTGTAATGCTGGCTTCTGCTGAGGACTTTAGTCTGAAGAGGGAAAATGCTAAAATAAGTTGCTACTTGCAAAAGGAAGCTGCTGGAATTTGTTTCCTTTGGCTAAGGCCAAAACTTAAGCAAGGTAAATTCATACCATCTGTCATTCACTATGAAAGTAATATGGGCCGAGATGTAACATTTGAGCACCAACAGAGAATAAACAAGTTCAAAGGGTCAGTTTGACTAGAATGTGTAATACCTAAGACAAAGAGAGACTGTTTCTAGGTGTTTGTTTCCTCAGATCTCTTGTCACAAAAACTCGGCTTGTTTCCAGGGCATAAAATCCAAGGGAGAAATACTCAACAGCTCAGGAAGGCAGCCGTGAGTAAAATTGAGAAGTCCCACTCCAGCAAGCCATTTCCTTTGGAAATGTAACAGGGTAATAAGCCTGTAGCCAGAATAAGAAAGAGGCTTTGCGAAAACTTAGCTTAAAGCCCTAAACTAACCCAGGTTTTTCTTATCTTTGTGGATTGAATATATTGCTTCTCCTACAAATGAAGAAACTGATTTTCAAAGTAGCATTTCTTATTTATGCCTTAGGCTTTATAAATTTTGCAAGTAATAACTGGACCGTGAAAAATGGTGAGGCACGCTAAGCTTGTTTTAAGATTTTGTCTTTAATCNAACCCAGGTTTTTCTTATCTTTGTGGATTGAATATATTGCTTCTCCTACAAATGAAGAAACTGATTTTCAAAGTAGCATTTCTTATTTATGCCTTAGGCTTTATAAATTTTGCAAGTAATAACTGGACCGTGAAAAATGGTGAGGCACGCTAAGCTTGTTTTAAGATTTTGTCTTTAATCCACTTTTTAAAAACAGTTCCCCTCCATCTGCTCCTTCCCTTCTCCCTTTCCCAAAATCTCTGCCCCAGAGACCCTTGGTATCTTCAGGCTACAACCTGTCTGTTCACAACCTACCACATGAACAACCTTCCCAGATTTTCCCTTCTTTGAACTTTTCCAGCGCACACTCAGAATTTAAAGGAACTGGGCCCTATCCCTCAGGACCTAATGCAAACAGTGGTTATCTAATTGCCTAGTAACCCTCTTCCCTGGGGCAGCTACTGGAGTGAACAGATCTCAGAGACAGAAAGCCTTGCCAATTAGTGGCTGTGAGATCTTGGGAAAGTTACAAAGAAAGATGCAAAGAAATATAGATTCTTGGGGCTAAAAAGGATCAATACCTGAACGGAAGCCAGCACCTTACAGAGATATTATCTATGTTCTACTTAATGTTTTACTGAAAAAAACTTGTATTAGTTACTGAGCACCTCCTATGGACCAAGCCCTGACCTAGGTGCTTGTTTACATTGTCACTAATCCTGAAAATATCCCAGCAAAGAAGTTAGCACGTGTGCATGCTCAGTCACTCAGTCATGTCGGACCGTAGCTCGCCAGGCTCCTCCGTCTGTGAGTGTTCCCAGGCAAGAATATTGGAGTGGGTTGACATTTCCTACTCCAAGGTAGTTAGTACTAGACCCATTTTACAAATATGAAACTGAGACTCAGAATGACATAGTCCAAGTAAGTGCAAGGCGAGGGTTCATACCCATTGCAGTTAGCCTGGAAATCAATGTTCATTCCACTTGCCTGTGTGATCTTCTGCGAGCTCCCATTCTAACCACTGAACATCCTTTACAATGAGCTGAATTTGTCTTCCTCTACCTCTCTGGTGGCTCAGATGGTAAAGCGTCTGCCTGCAATGCAGGAGACCTGGGTTCAATCCCTGGGTCAGGAAGATCCCTTGGAGAATGACAACCCACTCCAGTACACTTGCTTGGAAAATTCCATGGATGGAGGAGCCTCCCTGGTAAGCTACAGTCCATGGGGTTGCAGAAAGTCAGGCACAACTGAGCGACTTCACTTTCACTTTCATCTCCCACCCACCACCACCTCCAAATTCTACCCATGTGGGTAGAGCAACCACTCTTTCAGGCATTTAAAGACCAAACTCCTTTGACCATCCTGAAAATATTCAACCTTTTCTCTTATGAAAATTTTAAATCCCTTCATTCTCCTACTGATTCCTCTCCAGTTTATCTATATCCTATAAATCAGCAACAAAAACGTGAAGTTTAATATATGTACAGAAAAGTGCACACATTACATATGTATATAGCGCAGTTGGTTTTTGCAAAGTCTCTTCTTGGTCAAGAAACAGAAGCATTACCAGAATCCTAGAAGCCCATGCTGTCTTGTCTATGCGTCCCATAAAGGTGATTTTTAACACATGGATTGTATAGAGGGAAGCACAAAATTCTGCATCCTTTTGAGTCTGCCTTCCTTTGCTCAACATTTTGAGAGTTTCATGTCATATCGTGTGGAGCTATTGTTGATTTATTCTCATTCCTTTCTGTGTACTTTTTTTTTAATGTGGTAAAATATATATAACATAAAATTTACCATGATAACCATTTTTAAGTGTTACAGTTCAGAAGTGTTAATTATATTCACAATACTGTGCAACTGTCACCACCATCCATCTCCAGAACTTTTTCATCTCCCAGAACTGTAACTCTGTGTTTATTAAACGGTAACTCCCTATCTGCCCCTCCTCTCACGTCAGTTCAGTTCAGTTGCTCAGTTGTGTCCGACTCTGTGCAACCCCATGGACTGCACCACGCCAGGCTTCCCTGTCCATCACCAACTCCTGGAGCTTGCTCAAACTCGAGTCCACTGAGTCAGTGATGCCATCCAACCATCTCATCCTCTATTGTCCCCTTCTCCTCTTGCTTTCAGTCTTTCCCAGCATCAGGGTCTTTTCCAGTGAGTCAGTTCTTCTCATCAGGTGGCCAGAGTATTGGAGTTTCAGCTTCAGCATCAGTCCTTCCAATAAATATTCGGGACTGATTTCCTTTAAGATTGACTGGTTTCCTTTAAGATCTCCTTACAATCCAAGAGTCTTCTCCACACCACAGTTCAAAAGCATCAATTTTTTGGCACTCAGCTTTCTTTGTAGTCCAACTCTCACATCCGTACATGACTACTGGAAAAACCATAGCTTTGACTTGATGGCCCTTTGATGGCAAAGTAATGTCTCTGCCATTTTTTTTAATGTGCTGTCAAGTTTGGTCATGCTTTCTTCCAGGGAGCAAGCGTCTTTTAATTTCATGGCTGCAGTCAACCATCTGCAGTGATTTGGGGGCCCAAGAAAATAAAGTCTGTCACTGTTTCCATTGTTTCCCCATCTATTTCCCATGAAGTGATGGGACTGATGCCATGATCTTCATTTTCTGAATGTTGAGTTTAAAGCCAACTTTTTCACTCTCCTCTTTCATTTTCATCAAGAGGCTCTTTAGTTTTTTTTTGCTTTCTGCCATAAGGGTGGTATCATCTGCATATCTGAAGTTATTGATATTTCTCCCGGCAATCTTGATTCCAGCTTGTGCTTCATCCAGCCTGGCATTTCACATGATGTACTCTGCTTAGAAGTTAAATAAGCAGGGTGACAATATATAGCCTTAATATCCTCCTTTCCCGATTTGGAACCAGTCTGTTCCATGTCTGGTTCTAACTGTTGCTTCTTGACCTGCATACAGATTTCTCAGAAGGCAGGTCAGGTGGTCTGGTATTCCCATCTCTTGAAGAATTTTCCACAGTTTGCTATGATCCACACAGTCAAAGGCTTTGGCGTAATCAATAAAGCAGAAGTAGATGTTTTACTGGAACTCTAGCTTTTTCTATGATCCAATGGATGTTAGCAGTTTGATCTTTGGTACCTCTGCCTTTTCTAAATCCAGCTTGCTACCCTTCTACTTTTTGCCTCTTTGAATATGACTGCTCTAGGTACTTCATATAAGTGGAATCATACAGTATTTGTCTTTTTGTGACTGGCTTGCTTCACTTAGCATAATGTCTTCAAGACTCATCTATGTTGTAGCATGTGTCAGAATTTCCTTCCTTTTTAAAGCAAAATAACATTCCACTGTACAGATATACCATATTTGGTTTTTTTTTTCTTTTTATTCTATGTGCTTTTTAAAGTGTGTAGCCTTATATGGGACCAGTGTCCCCCAGTGGATTTGACATGAGAAGATCCTTTGCACAGCTTTACCACGGCACTCCCACACTTTTTTCTTGCTTTCAGATCTGGCTCCCCTCTAGACAGTGTGCTCTTTGGACCTTACTCTTCTTTGCTTCCCCAGCACCTAGGTCCAAGTGGAAATTCAGTAAACAATATCTGCTAATACATGAATGAAAGTATAACAGCCCCATGAAGTTCCTGTTGTTTACCTCTCTGAGCCTCAGTTTCCTCATTCTTGAAATGAAGGGTTCTGACTTAAGTCTTGCCTAGCTTGACACTCCTGATTTTATGACAGACTTGTGTTGGTGACCTATTCCAAGGGTTTGACAAACAAACACAACAACAATAATTTTTTAAACTATATTTATATGTTTTAGTTTATATAGTTTCAAGTATCCCCTTGGTAACAGTGTTAGGTAATATGACACTTTAAGGCTCTGTGAGAAATATTAATGGACAAATTTCTCTTATTCTTTGTTTCAGTTGAAAAACTTCCCAGGGCTGGGGTCGGAGGTGGAGGGGGTGCTGTAGGGAAGCTGCAGTTCCCAACTTAATCACTAGGCAACCATTTAACTGCACCCAGAGGGAACAGGTGAGGAAAACAACTCCAGCCCCAGAGCCAGAATGGTCCCAAAGTGGCAGGAAACTAAATATTAGGCTTTTTCTAAGAGACTTTGCATGTTTAAAATGGTTAGGAGGCCCCAAATTTTCTGAAATATGCTATCGCTGACATTAGACTTAGAATGCTGCCCACTCTGCTCCTGGATAAGTTGAAATACAACAATATTTTATCCTCCATCTTGTGACTTCTCTCCTTTCTTCCTTCTCCCTCATCCAGTTTATGACAGAGGCATGAAGCCAAATTTTGATGGACCCATGACTGAAACACACTGACTTAAATGTCTCAAGGGACAGTTTACAGGCAGATCAGTAGCTCTCCAGCTGGAATTTTTAAAGGAGACTGAGCTTACTATCTTATGAAAGAGAACACTCTTCACACATATTTCAAGAACATGTGGAAACTTCTGTGTGAGATCAGATCAAGATCCATATAAATATTCTCTTCTTGACACTTCCTGCTAATAAAGGGGTGCATATGCCTCCAAATGCTTTTTCCTAAGTACATATAAGCATATGTTTCTTCTTTGTAAAAATAAAATATAGCGCTTTCAAATGATCTTTAAAACTTTATTATAAAAAGGACTGTTGATTAAATCATGACATCTGTTAACCTCACTCCCCATTCTCTTCTCTTACTTTGAATATTCATAGATTTTGGTAAAGCTGTGTTCAATTATTTCTTATTTAATCTTTAAAAAAGTTATATTTGGGGCCCCTTCTGAATTCTTAAGTGCTATTGGCATTTCTGATACAAAAGTATTTTTGCCAGTTCCTACCAACTTTATCTATCCTTTCAATTTACAAATTTAATGACTGAACCTAGGTTATATATTTTTAGATTAATTCCTAACTTTTGAAACATTTGTTGCTCTATTTTGTTATTGTTACTTCCTTAGTTTCAAGCACTGCCAACTTAAGCTGGGCTTATGGAACACTCCTATTCTTCATTCTATTATCTTCAAAAAAGTTTTGTGACCCTCATGCTCTATTCATTCTTTAACACTTACAGTGTTATGGTGGGTTAAGAACAGAAAATCTGAGACTAAATAAATAGCTGTTTGGGGAGAACACAGAGAATAACTTCAACCTACACATTACTGTCATATTGGGATAAAATAAAATAATGAACACGAAAGCCCTTTGAAAAATATAAAAGCATGCTATGTACATGTAATATTTGGCTTGACTTCAAGAAGAAACCAAACTGAAATGGCGTATTAGGATTTACCAAATGCCTGGCGTCAGATATCTGGGGAAAGAGTTTGGAGACACAGAGCTAGCATTATTTTTTGAATTGGTTGAATACTCTACATTGTTTACTTACAAATGTTCTGCCTACAATTGTGACTTAACATATAACAGAGCAATGGGGAGCGTTTTTTTGTTTGTTTGCTTTTTCTTTTTTTTTTTTTTTTAACAGTAACCTAGACATTCCAATAAATATCAGAGGATATAAATCAGCAGAAAGTCTTAAAAGTGGCTGGTCTGACAAGAAGGAGCCAGTGTACTGTGGCTTTTCTATTAGCTTGGCTATAAAGTTGGCTATTAACTTAGCACTTAATTGGATCCTCCTACAGTGGAATCATAAAAGCATTTAGTCCTGCAGGCTAGAGAACATGTTGTGCTTGCTGAATGGTGTTTAAAGTACTTTAAAAGTCTGGTTGTAATTGAGTGATGACTAAACACAACTTTATTATATCGGACATTTAGAGGTGGTAGGCATGATGTCTGCCTATACAGAATTGTGTCTGAAGGGCTGCATCTGTACCCTAGCTCTATTGTTTACAAACTGCATGATTTTGGTCATATATTTTAGCCTTTATGAGCCTCAGTTTCTTCATCTGTATAGTGAGGATAATAGTATCTGTCTTTCTTACTTTGTAGAGTTAAAAGAATTAAGTTAAACCAAGCACAGAAAAGAGCTTTACTTATGGTAGCAGAGGTAAATTTAGAACACAGATCTCCACAGCCTCTTTCTTTTTACAGTATATAAATCAGTACTGTTTGTTTTTTTTTTGACATTTTCTACAAACTAAGGTCTGTATCCATGACTCATTTACTGCCCAGCTATAAAAGATCATTAAAATTTAACTTTAAGTTTGTTAGTAGTTAGATTTAATTACCATGGATGTATAGATGCATTACTGAGCTTCCAACTAAAACTATAGCTAGGCTAGTCCCTGAAGGAAAACATTTTTTGTTTTTGTTTTTCATGTCAGTGCTTGGCTAAAACCTCTGTTTTTATAAAAGAGTCACATGAGATCATCTAAACCTTAAATCTAATTACAAAGAAAAATTTACAAAACAAATTAAAATCTTATATGAAAGCCAAAACTTTCATTGTACTTTGATGGTCTTTGTAACATAAATTTCTTCACCTTCATCCTAACATATATATTTTAAACCTGTAATTTTACCATTAACATAAAAGGGGAAGTCATATTGTGGCCTCAGAGACAGCCTATTCTAGTATTACTTTTGTCTCAATAGATTCATTTGGTGATAATGTGTTATGTGAAAACATTTTTTTCTAAAAGTGCTTTTTTGTGTTTTAAATAAGACAATTCTAGGTTTTCCTTTATACTTAAAATTTATGATAGATTGGACTAAATAATGTCTAAAATTTGCTTATAACTTTAAACTCCTAAGATCTAGAATTTAGAATTATAGGAAAAAATGAGATCAATATTTATTCTTCCAGCTATAGTCACATGGAAATTTGAGGCTAATTTCTTTGCCACACATACACACAATACATAGGGGAATGTTCAACCTTGGGACCTTATTAAGAAATATCTCTCAGATTTTTTGTGAGTTTATAGCAGTTTAATTTTATAGTGTTCTATGATGGAAAACATGAATTTATATCTAAAATTTGAGCATATATCTTGCCTGATCTTGAGGATATCAAGTCTATATATATCTCAGTTTTCTAATCTTTTAAATGGGCTTGTTTTGGTAGGATGCCTAGAACTTGTAAGTTGAGGAGGGTGGAAGGTGACTGGAAGAATCTAGAAGAGCTATTGCTTCAAAGCTAGAGAATTTTTCAGTTTGGAAAGCGGTTAAAACTTGACTATTCATTGTTGACACCTTTTGACCTGGTGAAATGACACAACTAACCCCTTTACAAAATGTAAAACTCATAGCTCCCTGGGTAGTGGAAAGCAATTTGAGTAAACCTAAGCACAGATGTTCACAGTGGAGGACTTAGCTAAGTATTCTCTTTGATAACACAATTGTTGTTAGCTTCCAAGCCTGTGCTTTCTGTCTTGCCTGCACTGTCACTTTTGAGGTGAAGGCAATGCTTCTTTTCTTTTTGTATGAATCTAAATGGATCAGGGCAGCCCTGTTGCTTGTCTCTGGGGAAACATATATTTTTGAGGGAGAAGGTACTATCCAGAAGTCTGAAACTGGGGCCTTGGAGAGGGCAGGGTGTTTATATCTAGAAAATGAAGACAATGAAACTTACCTTGGAGTATGGTTGTGCAAATTAAGTGAGCTACTGTGCGTAAGGCTTCTGGCACATAACAGATATTCAGCCAGTAGGAGCTAGTTTGAAAATGCCCAAGATTGGTTTCTAAGTCCTACCACTGTCTCTTCATCTGGGATACATGGCAGATGTGGCAGAAAGGAAGGCAGTACTACACAGGGGCTGGCCTGTATGGTGTGGACCCCACCCCTGGGAAATGAACCCGCAAACCTGAGGCAAGGCTTTGTGTGGCAGCTGGACAGGGTTCATAGCAGTGAGAATTGAAAGCAGCCTGTACCCCTAGCATCCCCCCAGTGCTGGCCCAGGAAGACAGGCTACCTGCAGTTTAGCAGAAATGTAGGCCCCGGGCTTCCCAGGTGGCGCTAGTGGTACAGAACCCGCTGCCAATAACAGGAGACATAAGAGACAAGGCTTCGATCCCTAGGTCAGGAAGATCCCTTGGACGAGGGCATGGCAACCTATGTCAGTATTCTTGACTGGAGAATCCCATGAACAGAGGAGCCTGGTGGGCTACAGTCCATAGGATCGCAAAGAGTCAGACATGACTGAAGCGACTTAGCATGCACAGGCAAGGGTCATATGCTCAGTCCCTAGTTTACACGGGCTTGCGTTCACTTACCGTAACTTCAAACAGAAGAGACACAGCAATACAAGGCAAAGGGACACTACTGTCAGGGAATGTGCCCAAAAGGCTATGTTAATGCTCTCTGATTATTTTAACCTCCAGTAACTGCTTTTAAGTAAACAACAATTAGAGCATGAATTCAATGCTGAGCATCATCTTCCAAGAGTTTAACAGATATTAGCTGTGGGGGGATTAGGGTAATGGGAGCACATGGAATTTTTCTGTAATTTTGCATATAAGGAAATAGTAAGCAAAGTGACCCACAGAGTAAAAAGGAGCAAGCGTGAAGTAGTTATCTAGGGGAGTGGAAGATACAACACAATAGGCAGGCAGCATGGAGGAAGGGCCATGGGATGCCTGTGACCACAAATTTAAATTGAGTCCAGTTGGCATGGTTGTATGTTTCTCCCCAACACTTTTAAGTGTGAAGTAGCCGATGTGTGTGTGTTAGTCACTCAGTCATGTCCGACTCTTTGTGACCCCATGGACTGTAGCCTGCCAGGCTCCTCTGTCCATGGGATTCTCCAGGCAAGAATATTGGAGTGGATAACCATTCCCTTCTCCAGGAGATCTTCCCAACCCAGGGATCGAACCCAGGTTTCCCACATTCCAGGCAGATTCTTTACCATTTGAGCCACCAGGGAACCCTGAGCTGGTTTTATTAAAGTTGAAAATTTGCCAGGCAAGGAGAAAGGAGGAAGAAAGGAGAGAAGGCAACGAAATTGGGGGTTTATGCAAAGGCTATAAATGGAAGTTGGGAGGGGGGAAAGTAAGGACACAAGGAAAAGAGTGGGGGATGAAAGAGGTGTCAGGGTCAATGCATTCTCGGTCCCTAGTGGGCTTGAGGAAATCTTTACGCAAATCTTGGTATTAAATTTTTTATCCATTTTTTAGGTGTTTTAAGAGTGGGACACTTCTTGCCATCTTCCCAATTTACCTTTTTCTTTTTGCTCAAAAAGTAGCAAAAAGTAGTACTGATCACCTACTATGTACCACTGCAGTTCTAGGCACTAAGGATACACACACACACACAAAATTATTGTTTAAGTAGATAATGTATCTCTGCATACATATTCTCATTTTGATACTTAAAACCACCACATAAAGTGAGCTGGTGAGGCCAGAGATGTCAAACTTTACCAAGATCAGAACAAGTTTCCACATTACCTTTTTTATTCTCACTTGTTTCTTCCCCTTTCCACAGTTTAAATAGTAAGTTCAAGAGATGTTGCTTTACTGAGAGAGAGAGTACAGATTGTTGCATTTCCGGCAAAGAAGGAGTTAAATGGTGTTATTATGTTTGGAAGTACTTTAACATTATCCAGATTTGGCTTAAAGATAGGATTATACTGATGTCCTTTATTTTTCTCTTTAATTTACAAAGAGCTCTTTTATCTCAGACATTCTGGTGCTTTATTGGAATTTTCTAAGTAATGCAGCCTATCACAGAGAAATTTTTGGGGGAGAGCTGCAATCTGATCCTTAAATTGGGGCAAGATTCTAGCAAAATAGAGGCCTCCTGGCCAGAGCATCTGCTCAGACTCCTAGCAGGAACACAGTTCTCATCAGGAACAACTGCAGATCAGATGACAGAGGCCTTTTATCGGTTTGTTGCACTGGTCTTTCACCTACCTGAAAACTATCTTAAGATGATTGTTTTCCAAAGGCAATGATACAGCAGTCTGTTTTCTAGAGACCTTACACTCAGCGAGGTCCTTGCTCAGAATGTTTGCCCTGAATATTCCAGAGCTTTCAGGTAGAACAAGTGGTTCACAAAGGCACAGCAAGGACGGAGAATAAGAGACTGCAAGATTCTGAAATCACAAAAGGTGAAAAAGTCTCCCGAATGTCTGTCATCCCTGCTTTGCTGGAAGGGACCCTGAATGGTCTCCATGTCCATCTTTCTGCATCTACTGCTGCTGCTACAGCTAAGTCGTTTCGGTCGTGTCTGAGTCTGTGTGACCCCACAGACGGCAGCCCACCAGGCTCCTCTGTCCCTGGAATTCTACAGGCAAGAACACCAGAGTGGGTTGCATTTCCTTCTCCAATGCATACATGCATGCTAAGTCACTTCAGTTGTGTTCAATTCTGTGCAACCCCATGGACAGCAGCCCACCAGGCTCCTCTGTCCACGGGATTCTCCAAGCAAGAATACTGGAGTGAGCTGCCATTTCTTTCTTCCCCTGGATCTAAATGGGACCGCAATAAAGCTTTTAGAAAGACAGCTTTCTGCCCACTTAGAAATTAGGTCTCACATTCTGTCAATACCTCAGTAATTTTTTAAGGTTGATCTTATATTTATCTTTAAGCAGAGTTACTCTTCTTTACTTTTACTCATTCTTCTATTGACTATTCAAGCCTATTTCTAATTCAGAAGATAATTTGCTGCTTCTTCCTATAACAGACACACCCTAATTTTTAATTTACCTTATTACCCCAAGAAAAACAAATCATGGTAATCTAAGGTTTAAATCTTGAGTTTCTGTGTTTTTTAATCAGTGAAGAGCATGCCCTTTTGTAAAGTAACTGGGGTTCTCCCTCAGTACACCCCTGCTCACCTTTCCTAGCATCATGGAATGATAGAGAAATACAGCTGAAGTCAGGAGCCTCTAACTCCAACTCTGCTATTACAAGCTGCATCATCACAGTTTATATTATTCTTAATTTATAGCCCCAGTTTGGTTCTCTTCAAAATATGAAGCATACCTATACTCCAGATAAATCAGGTAACAAATGTAAAAAGCAATTTGTAACTGGTAAAATATTGTACAAGTCCATCTATTTTTATGATATGCTCCCAAATGCTCCATGTTAGCTTGTTTGGGTTCCTCCCAGGACCCCTCTCCTTCCCTCCTCTCTTTCTTTGCCCACTTCTTCTCCTCTCCTTTCCCTAGTGTCCAGCTGTCCTCCATGAATGTTGCTGTAGCAGAAATCTCAGAGACTACACAAAAGCTAAAAATCCAGTCAAAGAAGAAATCAATGCCAGAGAACAGAAACTTTCCTGTTATTCATATTTCTTAGAGGGCACTGTAAGACTGGGCAAAGGAGGAAAGAGACAGGAAAAAACCAGATTGGTAACAAGAGCAGGAAAGGAATGAAGAATAGAAGAAGCAGAAAAGAATCCACCAGAAGTGGGGAAGCATAGAACTCAACACCCCCCTAACCCTCTGAACCTGGCTGGGAAAAGAAGGTAGAAGGACAGAATTATTCCAACAAACCAGGAAACTATAACAAGGGAATTTGAACAGAAAAGAAAAAAGCAAGCCAAAAAGAAGAAAATTATTCTCAGGGAGAAGAGTATCGGGTAGCATTGCAGTAGGCACTGTGATAAACTGAAGTTATGATACAGTATAAACTGCTGAGAATAGATTAATAAGAGTATGTGATTCATACCAATTACTAGAAGGTAATATAAATCACTGTTATAGACTGTATTGCCAATAAATAATCTATGGCCAATAAAATATAGGGAAGATATTTGTTTAAAATGTAGTTGACTTCTGTACAGCAAAGGAAACCATAAACAAAACAAAAAGACAACCCGCAGGATGGGAGAACATATTTCCAAATGAAGAAACCAAGAGATTGATCTCCAAAATATACAGAGTTCATGCAGCTCTATGTCAAAGAAATAAAAATAACAACCCAATCAAAAAAAAAATGGGCAGAAGCTCTAAATAGACATTTCTCTGAAGAAAAGGTACAAATGGCCAAAAAGCACATCAAAATTACAGAGATATCACTTCATACCAGTCAGGATGGCCATCATCAAAAAACATGTACAAATAATAAATGCTGGAGAGGGTGTGAAGAAGGACACCCTACTACACTGTTGGTGGGAATGTAAACTGGTATAGCCACTATGGAGAATAGTGTGGAGGCTCCTTTAAAAACCAAAAATAGAGCTTCCATATGATCCAGAAATTCCACTCCTGGGCTTATATCCAAAAAAAAACATGATTCAAAAGAATGTCAGTTCAGTTCAGTCACTCAGTCTTGTCCAACTCTTTGTGACCCCACGGACTGCAGCATGCCAGANTAAACTGAAGTTATGATACAGTATAAACTGCTGAGAATAGATTAATAAGAGTATGTGATTCATACCAATTACTAGAAGGTAATATAAATCACTGTTATAGACTGTATTGCCAATAAATAATCTATGGCCAATAAAATATAGGGAAGATATTTGTTTAAAATGTAGTTGACTTCTGTACAGCAAAGGAAACCATAAACAAAACAAAAAGACAACCCGCAGGATGGGAGAACATATTTCCAAATGAAGAAACCAAGAGATTGATCTCCAAAATATACAGAGTTCATGCAGCTCTATGTCAAAGAAATAAAAATAACAACCCAATCAAAAAAAAAATGGGCAGAAGCTCTAAATAGACATTTCTCTGAAGAAAAGGTACAAATGGCCAAAAAGCACATCAAAATTACAGAGATATCACTTCATACCAGTCAGGATGGCCATCATCAAAAAACATGTACAAATAATAAATGCTGGAGAGGGTGTGAAGAAGGACACCCTACTACACTGTTGGTGGGAATGTAAACTGGTATAGCCACTATGGAGAATAGTGTGGAGGCTCCTTTAAAAACCAAAAATAGAGCTTCCATATGATCCAGAAATTCCACTCCTGGGCTTATATCCAAAAAAAAACATGATTCAAAAGAATGTCAGTTCAGTTCAGTCACTCAGTCTTGTCCAACTCTTTGTGACCCCACGGACTGCAGCATGCCAGACCTCCCTGTCCATCACCAATTCCTGGAATTTACCCAAACTCATGTCCATTGAGTTGGTGATGCCATCCAACCATCTCATCCTCTGTCATCCTCTTCTCCTCCTGCTCTCAATCTTTCCCAGAATCAGGATCTTTTCAAATGAATTAGTTCTTTGCATCAGGTGGCCAAAGTATTGGAGTTTCAGCTTCAACATCTGTCCCTCCAATGAACACTCAGGTCTGATCTCCTTTAGAATGGAGTGGTTGGATCTCCTTGCAGTCCAAGGGACTCTCAAGAGTCTTCTCCAACACCACAGTTCAAAAGCATCAATTCTTCAGTGCTCAGCTTTCTTTATAGTCCAACTCTCACATCCATACAGGACCACTGGAAAAACCATAGCCTTAACTAGACGGACCTTTATTGACAAAGTAATGTCTCTGCTTTTTAATATGCTGTCGAGGTTGGTCATATCTTTCCTTCCAAGGAGTAAGCGTCTTTTAATTTCATGGCTGTAGTCACCATCTGCAATTATTTTGGATATATGCACCCCAATATTCATTGCAGCACTGTTCACAATAGCCAAGACATGGAAGCAATCTAAATGTCCATCAATAGAAGAATGGATAAAGATGGTGTGGGACATATACATAATGGAATATTACTTAGGCATAGAAAGAATGAAATAATGCCATTTGCACCAACTGGATGAACCTAAAGATTATCATAGTAAGTGAAGTAAGTTAGACAAATATCATAAAATACCACTCATATGTGGAATCTGATGTTTAAAAATGGTATAATACAAATGAACTTATCACAAAACTGAAACATACTTACTGAGAACAAACTTATGGTTACCAAAGGGGAAACGGGGGGTGGGATAAATCAAGAGCTTGAGATGAACATATACTCCAATATATAAGGCAGATAACCAACAAGGACCTACTGTATAGCACAGGGAACTCTACTCAGTATTCTGTGATAACTTATATAAGAAAAGAATCTTAAAAAAGAATGAATATATGTATGTGTGTGTGTGTATATATATATATAAAAAAAATTGAATCATTTTGATGTATACCTGAAACTAACACAACATTGTTAAATCAAATATACTTCTATAAAAAAATTTAATGCAGTTGGGTCTCATGCTTTTACACTCTATCCATGTTGTAGAGAGAATGAATGTAGGAGAGGAAGAAACACACATTACAATCTGCCTGTTCCCGCCTCTAAGGAATAAAATAGCACTCTGCAATCACTTGTCAGTAGGAAGACAGGCTTCTGATGGACACAAGGTATGGGAGTTGGAAAAATGAAGGAATTGGAGGAGGAATCACAACTAAAGGTATAGGCTGAGATTCACAGAGGGAGAAGGGCAGCCTAGAGGGAGCAGCAATCCTGTAAGGGACTAGACTCTTTCTAGTGGAATTTCTTTAGCAGTAAAACTGCTAATACCTAGTCTAACTTGTAATCTACACAAGCCTATTTGCCTACCTAAATTCCTATGGAAATATCACCACCCAAATCCTCAGTCTTTTCTGACACATATATAAGATGTCCTTCTCTGAACCTGGCTAACAACAGTTACAGGCTACCTTATGTCTTGATGTCCCATCCCCACCAAGACTATTTCAGAAACTAACACAAGGGGTAACAACCAGGATAGTAAGCTAAGTTTGAGAGAATTATATTCTGCATCTTCCAACTCCCCAGAAAACCACAGAGGTAAACTATTTCTGTTTCATATTCCAAAAGTACCCTATGACTCATTCCATTCTTCTTTCTTGATTGGTCCTCTTTCTGCTTACATCCATCTCAGGCAAACTGAACCTTTGTTACCCTACTGTGAGCATGAATATGGGTTTCTCATATAGTACTGTTTTGAGATTCATCAAGATAATTTCACTCCTGCCTTGCTGCTCTGAAATTATCCATCTTATGGAAAATTGAATGTAGGTGCATTATCTAAAGGTTGAACAAGGTGCGAGTGAAAAGTGAGGCCATCTTTTGTTGGCTGGGGAGACGGCTTTTTTCTCATATGTTTCAGGTAAATACCTCTGCCACCAGGCTTCTAGGCAGCTTTTATGGCCATAGGTTATCTGCTTATGCCCTGTGCAAACATGTTATTTGTTTAGTTGGGTCCAAATCTTTGTGACCCCATGGACTGTAGCCTACAAGGCTCCTCTGTTCCTCCAGGCAGGAATACTGGAGTGGGTGGCTGCCAACAAAAAGAGAAAACATGCACCAAAAAAAAAAAAAAATTCTAGGCTCCTCTATTGACCTCAAAACTGGCACTTGATGACTTCTGGTTTCTGACCTCCTTTGCAGGTTCAAAATCCTAAAGCTGTAGATTCTACCTTCACATCCCATTCAAACAGTTAAACAACATTCAAATCTCCATTTTTCTAGATTATTGTGTAAAGCAAGTACAGAGAGAGAATTTTTGCCTAGAATGCAAAACCCTTCAACTTTCACTGTCAATAAAGCCAGTGAGACTGAGCAGAGAACATCTTCCTCTGCTACTTGCTAGATTTTATAACAAGAAGGCGAACAAGGAGAGCCACAGGGACGGTTACTTTGTATAAATCAGGAATGTCTGCTTTCTTGAGATTGGAAAGCAAACTTGGGAGAGCCAGTATTACACTTACAAATACTCAAATTCAGAATAACTAGTACACAGTGATGGAGAAAGCAATGGCAGCCCATTCCAGTACTCTTGCCTGGAAAATCCCATGGATGGAGGAGCCTGGTGGGCTGCAGTCCATTGGGTCGCTAAGAGTCGGACACGACTGAACGACTTCACTTTCACTTTTCCCTTTTATGCATTGGAGAAGGAAATGGCAACCCACTCCAGTGTTCTTGCCTGGAGAATCCTGGGGACGGGGGAGCCTAGTGGGCTGCCATCTACGCAGCAGCAGCAGCAGCAGCAGCAGTACACAGTGAACCTCTATGTTATGGGGTTAAGAGGGATTTATCCTTTTGTTTGTATGTGGAAATTAAATAATAACAAATTCTATTTTGTGCACACGTGTGAGTGCATGCTAAGTTTTTTCAGTTGTGTCCTACTCTTTGCAACCCTGTGGACTGTAGCCTGCCAGGCTCCTCTGTCCTTCAGATTCTCCTGACAGGAATTCTAGAGTAGGTTGCCATGCCCTACTCTAGGGGATCTGTCCTACCCAGGGATAGAACCCGCATCTCCTGTGGCTCCTGTATTGCAGGTGGATTCTTTACCTCTCAGCCACCAGGGAAACCCTTTGTGTATGTATCAATTACCAGATGATATGTCCTAAATACAGCCCACTATATTTCCCTTGAATTTTTAAATAGGCAGCGAGGTTTCATTTCAGTAGGTTCCCTTAGTATAAATATGCTCACAAAGTTACATCCACACTTCATTACTGGACACTTTATTGTTTTGCTCTTGATTTAATAGATTAGAATTTAGCTGTTCCCATTTCATTATTATAATCCTCTTCCCCTTTAAATTTGGAAGAATAAAGAATATACAGAGAAATGCAATATTTTAAAATAACAACAAAGATTGTAACTTCCAGTCAATGAAAACACCTTTCCTCCCATCCCAAACACATAGGAATAAAACATGCATAGCAATAAAAAAAATTAAGTATAATACATCAGTTCAGTTCAGTTCGGTCACTCAGTTGTGTCTGACTGTTTGCAACCCCATGGACTGCAGCACACCAGGCTTTCCTGTCCCTCACCAACTCCTGGAACCTACTGAAACTGATGTCCATCACGTTGGTGATGCCATCCACCATCTCATCCTCTGTCATCCCCTTCTCAACCCACCTTCAATCTTTCTAAGCATCAGGGTCTTTTCCAATGAGTCTGTTCTTTGTATCAGGTGGTCAAAGTATTGGAGTTTCAACTTGAGCATCAGTCCTTCCAATGAATATTCAGGACTGATTTCCTTTGGGATGGACTGGCTGATCTCCTTGCAGTCTAAGGGACTCTCAGGAGTCTTCTCCAGTACCATAGTTCAAAAGCATCAATTCTTCAGCACTCAGCTTTCTTTATAGTCCAACTCTCACATCCACACATGACTACTAGATAAACCATAGGTTTGACTAGATGGCCCTTTGTTAGTAAAGTAAGCTCTCTGCCTTTTTTTAAAATATGCTGTCAAGGTTGCTCATAGCTTTTCTTCCAAGGACCAAGCATCTTTTAATTTCATGGCTGCAGTCACCATCTGCAGTGATTTTGGAGCCCCCGAAAAATAAAGTCTCTCACTGTTTCCATTGTTTCCCCATCCATTTGCCATGAAGTGATGGGACTGGATGCCATGATCTTAGTTTTCTAAATGTTGAACTTTAAGCCAACTTTTCACTCTCCTGTTTCACTTTCATTAAGAGGCTCTTTAATTTTTCTTTGCTTTCTGCCATAAGGGTGGTGTTATCTGCATATCTGAAATTATTGACATTTCTCCCAGCAATCTTGATTCCAGCTTGCGCTTCATCCAGCCTGGCATTTCTCATGATATACTCTGCATATAAGTTAAATAAGCAAGGTGACAATATTCACCCTTGACTTCCTCCTTCCTGATTTGGAACCAGTCTGTTGTTTCATGTACAAGTTCTATCTGTTGCTTCTTGACTTGCATACAGGTTTCTTAGGAGGCAGGTAAGGTGATCTGGTATTCCCATCTCTAAGAATTTTCCACAGTTTGTGGTAATCCACACAATCTCATAGTCAATCAAACAAAAGTAGATGTTTTTCTGGAACTGTCTTGCTTTTTTGATGATCCAATGGATGTTGGCAATTTGTTTGCTGGGTCCTCTGCCTTTTCTAAATCCAGCTTGAATATCTGAAAGTTCATAGTTCACATACTGTTGAAGCCTGGCTTGGAGCATTTTGAGCATTACTTTGCTAGCATGTGAGATGAGTTTAGTTGTGTGGTAGTTTGAGCACTCTTTGGCATTGCCCTTCTTTGGGATTGGAATGAAAACTGACTTTTTCCAGTCCTGTTGCCACTGCTGAGCTTTCTAAATTTGCTGGCATATTGAGTGCAGCACTTTCACAGCATCATCTTTTAGGATTTGAAATAGCTCTACTGGAATTCCATCACCTCTACTAGCTTTGTTCACAGTGATGCTTTCTGAATCCCATTTGTCTTCGCATTCCAGGATGTCTGGCTCTAGGTGAGTGATCACACTATAGTGGTTATCTGGGTCAGGAAGATCTTTTTTGTACAATTCTTCTGTGTATTCTTGCACCTCTTCCTAATATCTTCTGCTTCTGTTAGGTCCATACCATTTCTGTCCTTTATTGTGCTCATCTTTGCATGAAATAGTCCGTTGGTATCTCTGATTTTCTTGAAGAGATCTCTGGTCCTTCCCATTCTGTTGTTTTCCTCTATTTCTTTTCACTGATCATTGAGGAAGGCTTTCTTATCTCTCCTTACTACTCTTTGGAACTCTGCATTCAAATGGGTATATCTTTCCTTTTCTCCTTTGTCTTTAGTTTCTTTTCTTTTCTCAGCTATTTGTAAGGCTTCCTCAGACAACCATTTTGCCTTTTTGCATTTCTATTTCTTGAGGATGGTCTTGATCACTATCTCCTATACAATGTCATGAACCTCCACCCATAGTTCTTCAGGTCTAATCCCTTGAATCTCTGTCACTTTCACTGTATAATTGTATGGGATTTGATTTAGGTCATACCTGAATGGTATAGTGGTTTTCTCTACTTTCTTCAATTTAAGTCTGAATTTGGCAATAAGGAGTTCATGATCTGAGCCACAGTCAGCTTCAGCTCTTGTTTTTGCTGACTGTATAGAGCTTCTCCGTCTTTGGCTGCAAAGAATATAATCAACCTGATTTCAGTATTGACCATCTGGTGACTTCCATTTGTAGAGTCTTCTCTTGTGTTTTTGGAAGAAGGTGTTTGCTTTGACCAGTGCGTTCTCTTTGCAAAGTTCTGTTAGCCTTTGACCTGCTTCATCCTGTACTCCAAGGCCAAATTTGTCTGTTACTCCAGGTGTTTCTTGACTTCCTACTTTGCATTCCAGTCCCCTATAATGAAAAGGACATCTTTGGGGGGTGTTAGTTCTAGAAGGTCTTGCAGGTCTTCATAGTACCATTCAACTTCAGCATCTTCAACATTACTGGCCAGGGCATAGACTTGGATTACTGTGATATTGAATGGTTTGCACTGGAAATAAACAGAGATCGTTCTGTCGTTTTTGAGATTTCATCCAAGTACTGCATTTTGGACTCTTTCCTTGACTATAATGGCTACTCCATTTCTTCAAAGGGATTCTTGTTCACAGTAGTAGATATAATGATCATCTGAGTTAAATTCACCCATTCCAGTCCATTTTAGTTCACTGAATTCCTAAAATGTTGATGTTCACTCTTGCCGTCTCCTGTTTGACCACTTCCAATTTGCCTTGATTCATGGACCTAACATTCCAGATTCCTATGCAGTATTGCTCTTTACAGCATCAGACTTTACTTCCATCACCTGTCACATCCACAGCTGGGTGTTCTTTTTGCTTTGCCTCTGTCTCTTCATTCTAGAATTATTTCTCCACTCTTCTCCAGTAGCATATTGGGCACCTACCGACCTGAGGAGTTCATCTTTCAATGTCATACCTTTTTGCATTTTCATACTGTTCATGGGGTTCTCAAGGCAAGAATACTGAAGTGGTTTGTCATTCCCTTCTCCAGAGGACCATATTTTGTCAGAACTCTCTTCCATGACCCATCCATCTTGGATGGCCATCTTAGGTGGCCCTACATGGCATGGCTCATATTTTCATTGAGTTAGACAAGACTGTGTCCATATGATCAGTTTGGTTAGTTTTCTGTGATTGCGGTTTTCATTCTGTTTGCCCTCTGATAGATAGGGATAAGAGGCTTATCAAATATCACACATACTGATGCTGCTGCTAAGTCATTTCAGTCGTGTCCAACTCTGTGTGACTCCATAGACGGCAGCCCACCAGGCTCCCTCGTCCCTGGGACTCTCCAGGCAAGAACACTGGAGCGGGTTGTCATTTCCTTCTCCAATGCATGAAAGTGAAACGTGAAAGTGAAGTAGCTCAGTCATGTCCGACTCTTAGTGACCCCATGAACTGCAGCCTACCAGGCTCCTCTGCCCTTGGGATTTTCCAGGTAAGAGTACTTGAGTGGGTTGCCATTGCCTTCTCCGAAATATCATACATAGATAAGTTCAAAAGCAAGAGATAGAAGTCTCTGGATGCTAAAACTGAAGCAGAAACTAAAACCCATGACAAGAGAGAAATGAGAGCCAAGGCAGTTAACTGTTTAGGTATCTTTGCATAAATGAGAAAATGGACCACCCTCTGAGTAGATTCACCCACATGGCTGGAGGACTCTATGAATGGAGCTCAAGCCTGATTTTGCCCTAGTACACCACTTTGCCCAGGTGCCCTTGTGTAGGACATAATCTGTACAGTTTTACTTAGTGGCCCTGATGAGTGAAAGCTGAAGCTAAATCACTTAGAGGGGTTTTGAAACTGGAAATTTCAAAGGGAGGATAGAGGGGTAGAGTAAGTTCATCTTTGAAGAAAGTGCCCTAAATCTTAAGTCATAGAGATCAGGAAGTTGATTGTAAATCAGTGCTCATAGCAGCATTATTCACAATAGCCAAAAGTGGAAGCAACCCAAGTGTCCATTGAGGGAAGACTGGAAAAATAAAATGATATATACATACACAGAATGTTATTCACCCTTGAAAAGTAAGGAAATTCCTGAAGGAAATGCTGCCACATGGACAAACCTTGAGGAGATTATGATAAGTGAAATAAACCAATCACCAAAACACAATACTGTATGATCCCTTAAAATAGTCAAGCTCATGAAGACAAAAAGTAAAATGATCACTTCCAAGGGCTTAGGGGAAGGGAAAATGGGGAGTTATTGTTAATGGGATGGAATTTCACTTTGAGAAGATAAAAGTTTTAGAGATGGAGGTGGTGATGTTAGCATACCAGTGTGAACATAGTTAATGACATTGAACTGTACACTTAAGTACTGTACCCAACTTTAGAACTGTATACAACAGTTAAGATAGTAAAATTTTGTGTATTTTTGCCACAAGTTTTAATAACAATTATTTTAATAAACAAATACAAACTTTAAAAATAAGATCATAATATTAATAAAAGAAAAGGAGCTGAAACCTAAGTCCCCACGTAATGCCAGGAGCCAAAAAGAGGCTGCCCCTGAAGTAAGTCTAAAGTACTATGGACTTTAGCAGAAGTAACAAGGAATCCTGCTGTGAGCCTGTGTGTGCATGCTGCCACTCAGTTGCGTCCAACTCTTTGTGACCCCATGGACTGTAGCCTGCCAGGAAGGAGGGATAAAGCACAGAGGATTTTAGGACAGTGAAACTATTCTGTATGATACTACAATGGTGGATACATTTGGCAAAACCTGTAGAGTGTTCAACACTGAGAATGAACCCGAATGTAAACTCTGATCTTTGGGTGATAGTATTGTCGTTCATCGATTGTAATAAACATACCACATGGTGTAGGATGTCAACAATAGGAGAAGTTATGGGTGTGTGGGGACAGAGGGTATATGGGAACTCTGGGCTTTCCACTATAAATATAAAATAGTTGAAAAAATAAAATGTATTTTATTAAAATAAAAAAACTACCAGAGAGAAAAAAGAAAATACTTATAAGAGAATGTCATCTGAGAGATAATAGACCCTTCATTAAAACAGTAGATTTTAGAAAACAGTGGATTAATATCTTCAAACTACTGAGGAAAAATAATAGTGATGTAATCTATATATATATGCTTAATTAATAATGAAGCTAAAATAAAGACTTCTTCAGACATTTAAAGACTAAGGTAATTTACTGCCCAGATCCTCATTGAAAGACCTGCAAAACATTCTCATTTGGGAAAAATAAAATTAAAACTTTAAGAAGCTCCCGGTGCCTTATGACCCAGCAATCCCACTGCTGGGCATACACACTGAGGAAACCAGAATTGAAAGAGACACCNTCCTGGCTTTAAAAATCACCTTTTCTTATTCATATTTTGTTGCCTTAATATTTGCCATTATAGATTTGTTTCTTTGCTGTAAGTCTTATATTTTTTTAATTAAATTATTTATGTATTAAAAAAAATAAAGTGAAAAGAAAAAAAATAAATAAATAAAATAAAATAAAACAAACAAAAAAAAGATACATAAGCCTGCATTTCTGCTAATAAAATACCCTTGCTCCACTAGAGACCTGGGTCCCCCACATCCTTCTTTCTGTCTTCATTCTCATCTGAGTGTGGAAACCTACCGAGCTCACTTTCTCACCTGGTCTTTCAAGGCCTCCTTTAGAGGATGCCCTGTGACTTCGTGAGTGGTACAAGTCCTGTGCATGGGCTTTATTGATTTTCCACGTAACCCGAGAGTTACTGCTCGCTCTCTCTCCTTTTCCCTCTTTCTTTTCATCGACTTCGGTCCACCAGGCCCTGGTCTGTAAAGAAGATCATACTTTGCATTGTTCATGTAAGAAGGCCTTTTTATCTCTCTTTACTGTTCATTGGAACACTGCATTCAGTTGAGTATATCTTTCCCTTTCTTCCCTGCCTTTTGCTTCTTTTTTTCTTCTCAGTTATTTATATTATTCTGCCTGAGACATCCTTTCCCTGGTTCTTTCCAAATTCTTTTCCATTGACTAGCACTCTTCCATTAAGATTTAGCCAGATTATTCCCTGTCAGGGAAAATTTTCTGAATCACCTTTGTGTACACACAGGAAATCCTATGTACACCAGTTCTGTTTATATATTCATTCCTTCAGCTCTCATGATGCTTACTTTTTTGTATTTAACTTATTTTTTTAACTATATCTCTCCTTTTCACTCGATTTATAACTCTTTGAGGGCAGAAATCTTTGGAGTACTACTACTTAGAACAGTATCATTCCAGGCTAGGTATTCAGAAAGTGTTAGTTGAACTGAAATAGCATCATTTCTAGCTTTTCTATTTTTGCTTCACCTCACTTTCTCTTTACTAATAAGACTTTTGTTTCTTTATTCTTTCCTCTAGAGTACTTCATTAACAATTTTTCACTTTTGTTTAAAAGAAGGAAGAAGACATACCAGAAGGAAGAAAAAATTCTAGAACTCATAGAAATCTGACATATATCTGATGGTAGCTATGCCTATAATTTTATCAACTTCAGTCAGCCCATAGGTAAAAATGAGACCAGTAGGTATGAAATGTTGTAGAAAAAGAATGAGAAAGATCAGACTGGGTAGAAACAGTAGTACAGAAATAGTGAAGAAATTAGAATTAAATGTGCTTAATTAATAGGAGAAATGAAGGCTAAGTCCAAGTCCACAGTCTTTAATTTTATAATGCATTTCCCCATACATGCTATTACTTTGATAGTAGATTTTTTTCCTCTAGGTATAGAATTTGCCCTCCTCCTAAGATTAAAATTGGCCAACCCTATCCGCATGTCAACCACAGTTTCAACTATGTCCATTGTTCTGGGTCTTTTCATACCCATTAGGAATTGACAATTTTCATTTTTCTCTATAAGGACATAAAAATTCATGAGATATACTAACAGGAAAAATATATTTTATTTCTTTGAGGTTGTCTTCACTCCTCTCAGTCTTTTGTCAAAGTTACCTGCCTACCAATTTCCACTCAAGCTCAACCTAGACAGCATATTAAAAAGTGAGATATTACTTTGCCAACAAAGGTCTGTCTCANCTCTATAAGGACATAAAAATTCATGAGATATACTAACAGGAAAAATATATTTTATTTCTTTGAGGTTGTCTTCACTCCTCTCAGTCTTTTGTCAAAGTTACCTGCCTACCAATTTCCACTCAAGCTCAACCTAGACAGCATATTAAAAAGTGAGATATTACTTTGCCAACAAAGGTCTGTCTCATCAAAGCTATGGTTTTTCCAGTAGTCGTGTATGGATGTGAGAGTTGGACTATAAAGAAAGCTGAGCACCAACGAACTGATGTTTTTGAGTGATGGTGTTGGAGAATACTTTTGAGAGTCCCTTGGACTGCAAGGAGATACAACCAGTCCATCCTAAAGGAAATCAGTCCTGAATACTCATTGGAAAAACCGATGCTAAAGCTGAAACTCCAATATTTTGGCCACCTGATGTGAAGAGCTGATTCATTTGAAAAGACCCAGATGCTGGGAAAGATTGAATGAGGGAGGAGAAGGGGACAACAGAGGATGAGATGGTTGAATAGCATCACCAACTCAATGAACATGAGTTTGAGTAAATTCTAGGAGTTGGTGATGGATGGAATTCCGCCTGGCATGCTGCAGTCCATGGAGTCACAAAGAGTCAGACATGACTGAGTGTCTGAACTGAACTGCTGATAGTGTGTACTTTCTTTTAAAATGGTAATTAAAGTCTCATTTCATCTGCAAGTCTCTTTGGTGATTTATGGGCTTCCCTCATAGCTCAGTTGGTAAAGAGTCCACCTGCAATGTAGGAGACCCCGGCTCGATTCCTGGGTTGGGAAGATCTGATGGTGAAGGGACAGGCTACTCACTCCAGTATTCTTGGACTTCCTTTGTGGCTCAGCTGGTAAAGAATTCGCCTGCAATGTGGAAGACCTGGGTTTCATCCCTGGGTTGAGAAGATCCCCTGGAGAAGGGAAAGGCTACCCACTCCAGTATTCTAGCCTGGAGAGTTCCATGGACTGTATAGTCCATGGGGTCTCAAACAGTCAGACACGACTGAGAGACTTTTCCTTCCCTTCCCTTGCTGATTTACATTTCAATGGCAATTATATCCATAGCTCAGCAGAGCTCTCAATTTCAATACCAGGTTAATGTATTATTTCTTTTGCAAATCAACTGTAGTGAATATATAGTTAAATATTTATTACAACAAATGGTGTATACTTCTAGATTAAACAATAAAATATTCAAAATAATACAGCTTTATTCATGACATATTGATAAGTACATTGAGGCAATTGATATTCTATCTGTAGATATGGAATTTACACCTTCCACAAGATTCAAAACTGATCCAAAACATGCAACATATTTCTTTGACCAAGAAAAGGAGAAAGATTTTCTTAGAGAAATATTGCTTGAGAGTAATAAGAAATATTTATAAGATGGTATGTTTCTCATGAAACTCTAAAAATAATATTTAGGAATGTTCCATACAAGTTTTTTTCTAGATATCATGCTCAAATATTATTACCACTGCTCAGATACTCAGTCTTGTGTGTTCATATTTTATTTTATGAAGGAGGCTAACAGATGGAGCTGCTACTTTGTCCTAACAGAGATTTTTGTGATTTCACAAGGGGTAGCCAGAAAATATAGAATGGAAAAACGCCTTTCTATACTCCCACTCAGTGGTAGTAAAATGCCAAAGGGGAAAAAAAAAAATTCAAAAGTGTTAACTTCTTTAATTGAAGCCCCATTTACCAAACGACTAACTTCACTTTTGGAGAGGGAAATGGCTACCCACTCCAGGATTCTTGCCAGGATAATCTCATGAACAGAGAAGCCTGGTGGGCCACACTCCATAGGAGTCACAAAGAGTCAGACACAACTGAGCAACTAAAGAGCAACAACTTCACTTTGTTGCTACTCTTTAAATTTCTTTATCCCCATTTACAAATATTATCTGATCAGGTCAGAAACTAAACAAAATTTCCGAACTATCTGCTCTGCAGACTCTCTCCTGTTTTGTTTTCATCTAACATTGATGACCTAATGCTCTAAATGAGAAGAGTCTTTTTCTTTCTTCTGACTTGATGTTAGTGATTATCTTACAGTTGGCTTCAGTTTTGACTTAATTCTTTATTAAAATTGTTTTAATTTCATATGTACAAATTTCAAAATATAAAACATAAGTTAATTATTAAGCTTTCCTCTTTGTGAGAATACTATAATAACCATTTTTCCTGAATCATGCCATTCTTGGGAAATTCATGTACAGAATGAAAATTATAGAACTAACTATTGGTAAGTAACTATTCCCAAGTGGAATAGTGTACCATTTAAATCACTGTATGTGATATCTATGAAGATACAAATGTCAATATCTTTAAAAAGCAAAAATAAATATTTCCCTTAAGAATATTGAAATAATTAATTGCATTGTTAAAAAATAAATATAGGTAACAGTACAATCAATGCAAAGTTTTATTTTAATGTAGTTCTTAACAATGTAAGTAAAACAAAAATTACTTTGTAGGTAGCTAAGTGCACAAAATAATCAAATGAAATGTATAAGATTAAAGTAAGATATATAAAAAGATTAAAACAGATAAAAAGTAGAAGAGTTAATATCATACACCTGCTGCATTACCTAAAATAAGGAAAGAGTAGACATAACAATTTAAATTATAGCAGTGCTTTAATTACAGAAGTTCCTTTCTGCCTTAAATAAGTAATAATCTATCATAATGTAAGCATTTTAGAACCCATAAGTCAACTCTTTTCTCAAAGAGTTTGTCTCCTTCAAGTTTTCTCATTCCTATATGGGTGGCCTTTGTTCCTATGACCCAAGTTGGTGGTTTCTGGATCCTCAACGTAAGAGAGAACAAGGGAAGAAAAAACTGCCACAGTTACTAAAGTCTGTTATACAGAGTAAGTCAGAAAGAGAAAAGCATCATATGTTAATGCATATATATAGAGAGAGAACCTAGAAATGCAGTACCGATGAATCTATTTACAGGGAAGAAATGGAGATTAGATGTAGAGAACGGACTTGTGGGCACAGCAGAGGAAGGAGACGGTAAACAAGAAAGTAGCGTTGACATATACACACTATCATGTGTGAAACAGAGAGCTAGAGGGCCGCTGCTATATAACACAGGGAGTCCAGCCTGGAGCGCTGTGACAACCTAAAGGCGTGGGATAGGGGGTGGG